>VZTL01014696.1:271-23395 GCA_013400535.1 Scopus umbretta
AACACATCTTGACTAGACTTTATTAAGTTGGGTGGTACAATCCTTTCCACCTTGAATAATAAAAAAAAAAAAAAAAAGGAAAATTCACTAGGAAGTGTTCACCTCATACCATAACAAAAATCACCACATTTGTATTCAATTATTGATGTTATTGTCACAGTTGAACACAAATCTATTGACATGCAAATGATATAATATACAGGGTCAGGAATTATTTTTCATACATGACTTTATACATATGGAAAATAAAAAATTTCAGTCAAGATCACTGTCAAATTATCAGAACAACAAACTTCTACATAGTCTCTGGGTGTTTCTCTAAGCACCAAATTATTATATTTTGCTTTTGAAAGAGAAACAGAAGTTTGGAAGCCTTTTGGGGGAAAAACAAACAAACAAAACCAGAGAGATAAAAATGACACAGTGCCACAGTGCCATCCAAATGCTCTCAGTTTTTAAACATGTTACAAATGTGATATCAAGATCTATAGCTAGCTATAAACAGCCTGAGCAGTGACTCAAGGAAAAGAATCCACCATTTGCAGTACCAAAATACATAAGTCTTTACTACTAGGACAGAAAAAAATAGCTCAACATCCACTGGTGAAGAATAAGAATGCATACATGTAATTAAAGTATTTGTAATAGAAAATACACTGCTACACAGGGATACAAATCTGGGACTCTTCAGGTACAGTTATTTTCACATACATACCAGAAATATTGCTATAGTATATAAGCAGGCTGTAGCAGGTTTATGCATTTTGCCTTCCAAAATTTGCCTGAATTTGTTTCACTCCTAAAGCAAAATGTTGTGGGAGTGCTGCACATAACAATTCTGAAACAAACTCGAACAGTTGGTGAGAAAGTGCAACTCAGATTGACTGGAGGCATTTAAAAAGCTCATGGGAAGCAGCAAACGCAAGATTTCTCCACTATCTTTTGCTATTACATAACAGTCAAATAGAATTTCAGCATCTGCACTCATAAAACATAAGGACATCTCCACTTAGTGCCACAGAGCAGAGAACACGTTGCACTCTCGAAGAGGGTCCACAGCAGGTTACACACTTACAGATACTTCCCCAAACACTTAATGTACTTGGCCTGGCTTTGGTGCACTGCCTCCCAGATGTCACATTAAAAACTGTGAACCTCAGCATCCTTAAACCAGCTGCCCCTGCTGTGTAAAGTAGCCCAAATGTGATTCCCATTCAAAACTGTGTCTTTTTTTGCTGTTGAACAGACGTCCATGTATTATATAGCCTGCACTGTGCTGAGATGAAGGATGCTCAAGGAACACTGGATGACTGGTATCCCCATTGGGCCTCTCAAAAAAACAACTTTCCCAGCTCAGGAGGCTATTCCTTATTTAAAATCTTCTCTAAATACACCTCAAAATTATTTCACAGCTGTGCAAATATCTTAACTCTATGAACAAATTGAAAGACCAGAGCAGGCTTGTAAGAGTAAAGCCTTGGTATCCAACTGTGCTATAAAAAGCAGGCTTTTGCTGTACTCTCCCCCTGTTTTTTTGGAGTTCAGACAATTACTACTACACATTTAAAAGTCTTTCAGGAGTCTTGATTTATGTTATTTTAAGCTACTGTAAGAACATTTCAATAAGAGAAGAGAAGACAATTAGCATGCCTCCTGATAGCAATCTGAACTTTGTAGAGCTTCTGCCTGGTAATCTTGAACGCGACATTTTTTAAGTAAGGTACAATTTTTCCCCCCATTCCCTCCTTCCAAATGGAGAGAGCAACACACCTGTGGGGAGGAGATGTGGCCTCCTACTGCCTCATTTTTCTCCTCTTAATGCCTCATTTTTCTCCTCTAATAAGCAAAAGTTGTTAAACTTAGAGCAGTTCAAACAGACACTGGATACCCACTGGACCTTACAGGATACAACCATGTAAGCCCCAGGGTACATTTCTGATGGGCCACACAACCTCAAATCAATATTTAATGAAGAGGTGCAAAGTTGATGAAAACATCATTAACTCTTGGCACAACCTGCCCTCTGAAATTCACTTGTTTTAGAGGAACACAAGCAGGTGTCATTCCCATAACCATTCTCTTGTCACTCCTCGGGACCTGGATTTTGCTTTGCTACCCAGTTCGCACTGCACTGCTGCCTTTTTATTCATTCATTTATTTATTTTCTAGAAAAATAGAGCTGGTTTTCAAACCCCCATGCTTGGAAGTAAAACCAGCACAACACAGAAAGCAACACAGTCTTCAGAGCATTGGGACAGCCTGCAACATGGTCTGAATTGCTTCAGTCTTTTCAGCATCTTATGAAGCATAACACCTAAAGATAACAATGTAAGAGTCAGCACCATTAGCTTTAACTGCCGATCATTTCTGCAGAAACATCCGGCTAATAGGCTTATTCTAACACTCCCAGACTGTTTCCAAAACTTTCCAGGTGCCAGAAACCCCACCTGTTTTCTTCCAAAAACTTCAGGTTTACTCCTGTCAGTATCTAGGATGCATTTAGGTATTGTCAACAGAAAAACCTTGAACTCAAAGCCTGAAAATGAATGGGGAACATAAAAAAAGGATTAAATATCAAAATAGGTAACAGCATTAATGCCTAGCTTTATTCTCATTTTACTTATTTAATGAAAAGCCCACAATTTAAAAGAAAATTTAAACAACACTGCTGCAACAGGATTGCCACTCTGCCAAACAATATGCTTCAAAACCAAATTTTGCCACATACCTTAGATCCAGATTACTCACCTTCATACCAAATTATCAAAACATTTGTTTGTTTTATTTTTAATATAATTTAGTAAGAAAATTAATACCTGGATAGAAGAGAGAGACCTAATTGGAGTCCCCACTGAGTGGAAGGTTGCAGACTGATCTCAACTGTTGTCTACTCTATTGGTGTGACTGCCAGGAGCCCAAATGCACCTGCATAGGCAGTAACTGCCCTGAACAGCTTCACCTGGGATCCCCACCTTCCCCCCGACATACACTCCTTCCCCAGGATGAAGATAAGCCTAGAAAATGAGGCTCTCAAATACAAAGGAATGTTTGAAAAAAAATGTAAACTCTTCCACAGTTTCTGCCATAAAATCAAAGAGTAAAGAAGCCCTTGTTCAGACAAAAAAATAAGATATAGAAAATAGTATTTTTTCCCTTAATTATCTGTGTAAGCAAAGAGTTTCCAAGGAAAAAGATTCCTTCTAAAACATACTACTTGCAAATGCAAGACATAAAATTACACACATTCAAATACCAGCACTTTGCTTACATGCACCTACGATGTATCTTTTTCTCTAAGTACAAATACACATGTATTAAGACACATCAGGATTCCAAAATGCAGACCCTATTTAATCCTGAAGAATCATATTGATACATCAAGATCACAGCACTGCAACAAGTCTAGGTAATTTGCAAACTCATACATTTATTGTGTATCAGAATATCATAAAACCTTCTGATTGCAAGTGACATTTTATGTTAGGAAAAATGCATAACAGGGTGGATGCCCAATACTTGAAACGGGTGTTCTAAATAGCTCTGGCTCACTTTTCATCCCACCTCCACCAACAACATGCCTATGTGCTGAGACAGAGAGAAAAGGCAATGGGTAAGGGAACGCTCCTAAATGCTGTTTTATTCCCTACCAGAAGGGCTAAGTATTAATGATGCATAAATGTTTCCAGGAAAAAATCTTAAAAGCTTGGAGGCCATATGTTATCATCACAGCTACACCACAAAACAGAAATATGCCTTTATTTGTGTGCTTACAGGAGTATCAGCAGACTCCACACCTAATAAAGGTTTTATTAGTATTTTCTCATACTACAAAATCTGTCTAAGGATACATCTCCTAAGCTTAAGCCTCCCAACAGAAGTAACAGCAGTACTACTCTATGTCCATATACCCCTGTTTATCACCAGCATAATTATAACCATATGTACCTACCATTTTCTTGCACTGAAAAAAAAACAAATTGTGTCTTAAGTGTCACTCAGCTTGAAACTACAAAGTTCACGATAGAGAAAGCTCAAGTAGACTCTTCATGTGATTAGCCCCCAGCTGTCACCCAGTGAAGCAATAATTCATCCCAGAGCCTAGTGGGCTGAAAGAAAAGACAGTAAAGAGGAGGAAAGGCTCAAGTGGCTTCAGTGGGAGAATAAACTCTGGTTACCCCCTGTTCATCTACCAGCTTTTTTTCAGATTTGAATCTGACAATTTATCAATACGCTTCAACAAGGCTAAAAGAAAAGGAAAACAACAAATTTGGCACAAAATAAAAGTAACTGCATCTGCCTAAAAATAAATCATAAAGAATCCCCAGTCTTTTTTATTGTATTCAATTAACTCAAACTAAAAAAAAAACCCACCCAAAACAAAACAAAACAAAACCCCACACTCTATAATAAGACACCTTAGACATCAATCTCTCCATTCATGGGAAATGGAACTGCTGTGGATTATGAAAATACTGACTCCATCACAAATTCTGCAACATTTAATATTTATTTAAAATCTATTTTTCATTATGTTTTCTTAAGGTCATTGAAATCTGCAGCTCTTGGGTAAATTAAAGACTCTTGGGTAAATTAAAGACTCCCAGGTCAACCAGGGCACGATCGCAAGTATAGACTTGTTCATACAGCTTGAAGTTTGAACTGAAGAGTGAAGATCTCACCTTGTATTACCCAAGAAAATTGTTAGGTTTTATTATTTATCTGCTTCACTACATATTACTGAAATCTGTTTGGTTGTTTTCAAGTTAATAAATAGAAGTTTAATAAGATGTTATTAATTTAAAAAAGCATTTGAGGAGGAAAGATGTTACTATTTTTTTCTTCCCCCAAGTAACTGTCATGCCCAAATGGCATCAATACATTCACGCAATCTGACGAGCAATAGTACTGCCAAAGCCTTCTGGTAGAGTAAGCTCTCGCACACTAACAGACACCGAGTAGCAAAGGACGTCCATGTGCCCACTGGCAGTAACACACACAGGGAGCTCATCCAGAAGCAAAAGCCTACAGGCCAAAGCAGCACAAATAGCTATGTGACAGCCTCGGAGAGCTGCAACTTTCCAATGACTTCAGCTAGCATCAGCTGGAAACCCACAGTGCAGCCTAACTATACCACAGCAGGCTGCCAGTAAAACCGGTCTGAGATGAGAGAGACAGAATGAGAACAAATCACAGAAGAGAAAGGAGAACGTGCTCTGAACTCTTTATATATAAAAATAAAATTGAGAAAAATGTTCACTGTTCCAAGAGAAAATAAAGAGATAAAATAATCAGTTATGATAAATGAAACAGCACCAGGCAAACGTCTTTATCCCTTTGAAATATCATGGGATGTGGTAAGATCAGAGTAGTGCTATGCCAGGAGAAAATAAGCAGCATGAGATGTCCACGTCACCCACTCGCAGTGGGCCACATGCCACAGAGAGACAACACTCTGTGTGTGTGTGTGTGTGTGTGTGTGTGTGTATTTAAACATTTGGTCCACAATTACCTACAGCGGAGTCTTGGCACATACGTGATTTTCTCTTGTGCGTGGACATGAAAGGAAAATTGCTCTCCTCTTCCCTGGTCCATAGTATTGCCACAGGGACATTAGCAACCTTAATGAGTCATCCAGCTTGCACATCATTTGAAAAAAAACTTTTTAAACTTACAAGTATTTTATAAGAAAGCCTCAGATTTAATAACCCAAACAAAGCCTGGCTATTAATTCAAGGCCACATTATATAAGTCAGTATAATTAATCTAAACTGTGACAATGGATTCGAATGCTTATCTAAATGTTTCCATTTTTGTGCTTTCCACAAATGCTAACAGAATGCAAACAGAGTACAACAGATGATTACACAATACTGGAATTGAGGGTAGCAAAAGTTGCCCAGCTAACTGACTTGAAAAACATTCCAAGAGAGGTGAGCAAGTATGGTTTTAGCTCCATGCTTCTCTCTTTAGCATTCATCCAAAGCCCATTATACCAAGGGAATTTTCTCTTGACTTCAGTGATCTTTAGATCTGGTTACTTTTCACTGCTCATTCACACAGTCAAAAGACTACTGAGATCATGTGACTTTTGAGTGCCAACGAGTCATCTTTGATTAATTTTCTGCAACCAATCAATCAGAAAATCATTTCTCTAATCATTATTAATATCCTATCATTATACATCTATTTGCAATTTTTATATTTTTTTTTTTTACAGGACGGAGGGAGACAATACTAATTTACAAATGGAATGAACAAAACCCTTCCTCACTAAGAGGTAATGAAAACAACACCTTGTGCAGCCCAAAAAATGGCTTGGCCTTTAACCATAAGTTTCATGGGCCTTGAAGTTGTCCCAAAGGACTAGGTTATCTTCATTTTGCTAATCAATCGCCAAGGAGTACTCACACAAAATCTTAGCTGTGGATCTTTGAGTGCATGCTTGGTCACTGCAGAACTAACCAAATTTCAAAACAAATCCATGGCCAACTTCCAAGACACCATGAAATTCTTTTATGCAGGGTGTGGAATTTTAATAAATTTAAACCCAGCTATGTTGAACAGAGAGGCACTGACACTGAACTAACCCCTTTCCAGTGCGTTTACTGACTCAAAAATAGTTCATCTTGGTTGACCATCCTGGGGGAGGTGATAAATAACAAACATAAATGGAAGGACAGTTTTAAAGAGTCACATGCTACGCTGTCTATGGACACTGTATCTCAAGCATGATTATTTTCTAGTTCATTTAATCTAAATAGTATGACTAGTAATAGACTATTTAAACTATTGACTTTTTATTTCAATGAAAGAGTGACTATGAGGCCATAAGATGTAAATCTCCCTCCCCTCCAAGAATTTATGTAAAATAACAGTAATTCAAACTATAACACCTATTACACTGGCATATAAGAAAAGTGGATAAACAAGCATTTTTGTGGCAAGATTTTCCTATCTCCTAAATCAGATCTAAAACAAAGAACAACAGTTTTCCAAGACAAATATGCAAGTACAAAATAATACATCACTGTAAATCAAAGAAGAAAAAAACATGCTGAATACAGATACCAGAAAATTTGCAACTTTCTCTCTAAATTACACAGATTTCTGTTTGGGACTAAATTTGTAGATCAACTTATACCATTAATCAGGTCCATACTGTGTACAGATTGCACAATGCACACACAGATAGGGGGTGTGTTTGGAGACCAAAATATTTAATTTCTATACTCAAAAAGCATATGAACTTAAAGGTATTCAAAACAATTTCATAATTATATGTAGCTCAGATATAACATTTAGAAAAGGTGTAATAGTTTTATGACACTCTTAGAACTTCTAATACTTATTTGCTAAAAATACTTATAATTGCTACTGCCTCTCACTACTACTCTGTGCATGAACTTGCATTATTAGGAAAGCAAGCCTAGAAATTTAATAATTTATAACTAAAATATCTTGAATCTCTGCAGCATTTCCAGAAGTACATCATATTTAGTTTGATTCAGTGCTTGCCTGTCTGCCTCTACTTCTGTGATGGTACTTACCTACCATATCTTTAGTTTTTGCTTTGTTATTGCAAGAAAGTACATTCCAACAATAATCAGGAAAACAGGCACAGTTTTCCAGAACAATGCACAGCTTAAAAGCACAGCATTCACAAACAGATGTTAATACACAGTATAGAAAGTTCAGCAACCATTAGTAAATCTTAACACATATATTTTAGTATATTCTTTCTTTCCCTTTGGAAATTAATTTATCCATATGTTAATCTGCACAAGTGGCTCCTTGAGGCTCCAGGTAAAAACATCATATGCAGGGAGGAGTGAACAGGTCTCTCTTTGAAATGTATTAAAACAGAGCTTTAGTTCATCTAACCGGGTTTAGAAACTGGACATACCCTGGAGTACTGCATTTAGAAAAAAATCTGTCTACCACAGTAATTAGAAAATACATTCCAAGTTGTGTAAAAGTTCTTTGAACTTCATTTTAATCTTAGTATTGAAAGTTGTTGGTTTTTTTCTTTAAAAAAGAGAACTACCACATTTAAATGTCAGACCAAGAAGAGGTTAGTTAAAGCACTCCACCACAGAAATTCAAATGCAATTCAGTTTTGGAAAGCATACAAAAGTCTCAAAAGATTAATAATGGGAGGTTAAGTGCACCATTTTTCACTCAAAATTATATGTCAGCCACATAAAGCAAACAATATTGGTATGTGAAGTCCACTGTAATAAGAGTATTAAAGAGTCAGATACAAAGTGCAACTAATTTAGACAGTAAAATTGCTATTTTAATGGCATTTTGTTCTGCATACAGATTATCAAATATCAGCATCTTAATCCTAAATCCCCGAGAGCAATTAGTTCTCTAGCCACCCCTCTCCTATACTTAAATTTGCTCATCTGAACAGCGTCATAGAAATCAGTGGGCCTTCCCCCCATTTTGGTTTTGGTAAGCCTTCAGGTCCTGGCTGTACCCCGGAGATCTGGGCATAAACACTGTTCCAGAATCACTCATTTTTGAAGGGAAAAGTGGGAAAGGGAAATCAATGGATTTTGACAGGGTTAAAGCTTTGATTTTCTTCCCCCATTTTGTTCCTGTTTTCCAACAATAGGATAAGTAATAAAAGAACATAATTATCTCTCGCTCGTGCCTATTTCCCTCTACTGCAGAGTAAGCCTAGTTGGCCAGTTTTGCCCACATGCTGAAGTTTTCACTGTGTCAAGGGTGGATGAAATGAATCTCTCCCTAACTCATCTGACTTTATAACCTTCAAAAACATTTACAACCACCAACTCCTGACCAGCTGAGACAAGGACAAGCAATAAGAGTGCATTAGGAACAGCTAAAGTAACATTTGCAGAGACAGTATCTTTTTCTTACATCAGCAGATAAATAGATATTGAAGAAAACAAAAGCTTTTTGATACTCAAAGCCTTTATCAGACTTGAAAAAAGAGAGCAAACATCAAGCTAAGTAAAAAATTGAATACACTTGGTTTATATAATTAGCTTTGTTCCAAAACAACTAGACAATCTTTAGAAAAGGGGAGCTAGACATCTATAAAGCAGAAAAATCTTTTGGCAGGGCTAGAAGCAATAACTCATAATATGTTTTCCAAGCATGAGGAATAAATACTTAGCACCTAGAGAACAGCTGGAAGTTAGGAGGTGTTACTCAGGAAAAACGATAATCTGCCATAACACCAATGTCTCCATTGCACTTAGTATCTAATGAGATTCTACTTTTAGCACTGACATTCATTTTTAAAGTTTTTTTGCAGTTTCTGTTGAAAATCAAGACTATGTGAGACTCTGAAATCAAGGTTTGTTTTTTTTTTCTTTTTTTTGAAGGAAAATGTTCCTTTTCTCTAGTTATTTTGTCCATTACTCATTGCCTGTGTAAGTTTATTCTGTTATATATAGTACTAACTCCATTTGATTTTTCTCACCCCAATAGCAGTCAATGCACTGGATAAAACATGCTATATGCTGAAAATTGCACTTATATAATTGTCAAAAAACAAGGAGTCCATGCAAGACTGCAGATGCAGAGATGTCTTACAGCTGTTAGTCCAAAGAAAGTTTTCATCTTAGGATGAGTTAGGAACAGGAAACCAACTGGAGACTGATGGAAATAAAAGTGAGGGAAAGTGAGAAAAGGAAGTCAGGAAACTTCTTTGAAAAAAAAAAAAATTACTCTTAGTAGAAGACCAAGTAGCCTATGATATATTGTGTGTGCAATACAGCATATAACAATATCTGGGGAAATAAAATAAAATAAATTAAAAAAAAAAAACCAAACCAGAAACGAAAAACCAACTACTCATCCTGGGTTGCTTCTTTCTTATAACCAGAGTACATATACTGGCCATGTTACTCTTCTGAAGCCTTTGTTTGCTGAGAGATATCCTTAGGTTAGGGTTAAGTGAGGTGTTACGTCTCCTCAGATCACACACAGATAAATTGGAGAGCCTTAGCTTTCTAACGGCTTGAATATGTGTTCTAAAATAAATCAGAAAATGCAACTGATACAAAAACCCTCAAAGCTAAATCCAAAAGGTATCATCACATTCTGTAGAAATTATGCTACATGCAGCCAGACCAAGTTTGATAGCATGTCACATAAAATCAGAAGGGTAAGTGACAATTGCCATCTATTTTTATATACCAAAAATGCTGGATGTCAAGGATCCATCACAGACAATAAAAATAATCTGAGCTTGTATTTTTTTCTCCCTTTTATATGAGTTGCAATTTCAGAAACATTTCATTCAGAAAGATACGATTACAATAGCCAGCAACGTAGAAATAGTAGTAAAACAACAAAAAGAATTATTGTACATGACTTTAATACTATCATTTAGATTTCTGGCATTTTCAATTAGTGCTATAAAGTCCTTCAATTCAATTAATGTAGAAAATATTACAAATATGGAAGATATTTCTCTTTTTAAAATATCACCTTGGGATACATACTACTTCAATAATAGATACAAATGTTTTGGCAGTTATTTATAATTATTTCCATGAAGATGACTATACTGTTTCATTGCTGAGAAATTCTTGGGGTAAAACATACAGCTAACCTCCTAACCTCATCATAGCAAATACCTTGCCAAGTCACAGATTCTCCAGAACAAATAAATATTACACAATGTCCAACTTCACACATATATATCACATCCAAAACCAAACTCAACACCACTACAGATGAGTTACAAGGCAGAAAAAAAATACAATATCTAAGCTCTACACAGAACTCAGAATAAAGTAGCACACTCCCCCTCCCCCCACAAGAATTTCAACTCAGAAACTCATTGCTTCAGCATTTACAACTAAATAAAATATTCTCATATTTCTCAATTCAAAAAGTATGGTAGCATTTATTGCATGGAAGATATAAACAGACAGGCCGTGCACCTACAATCTTTCCATATAGTTTCATGCCTAATGGCCTCTTCTTGTGACTGACAGCTCTGATAGACTCAGCTGAAGGCTAATTTTAATGAAACCCCATTTTCCAAAGGGAGACCATTGTGCTAGAATTATTTTTGTCCTAATCACAGTTTCAGCACAAAAAGGTCTCTCCTTTTCTCCTCCATCCTCAATATAATTTTAAATTTAAATACCAAACTCTTTTTACACAATTTGGTCTACTGACTTTCAGTCAGCTTTGCAAAAAGATATTTTCTTCAGCTTATGTAAAGCCAGAATGATAGCTCATTTTGAATAAAATAGGCCTTGGACAATTTGTATAATAGACTGCTCTGTTCAGATGAATAGGATATGTCGGTCAGAAGACCTACAGTCTAGAAGCATTCAACTCAGTATGTGGGATCCAAACAGACACTCAAATCCCAGCAAATCCCAGTTTTCCTCTTTAAAGATAAGTTTTAGGATATGACTGCTTAGAAAACAAACTCAAAAAGCTTTTTAAACCTGTGTGAAGTGTTAACCAAGAGGGTATTCCACTTCTAAGCCTGCAGACAGCAGCCTGAACCAACACTACTGAGCTCACACCGATCTGCTAAAACGCCCAGCATCCACTTGTTCAGCCCTAAGCTCTTTAGGAGATCACACAGCTATGATCCGACATCTGTTGAGGTGTAGGTGAAAAACAAAGGAAGAGCTGTGTATCCAGAGTCAGCAAACTGGATACGTACCCTTGCCGAAATCCCAGGTTAGAGACCAGGAGATGTCAGCTGCCGGCGGGGTGGGGGGGTGCACACACGCCAGAGAGCACCTGCTCCCAGGTGCTTCAGCTTACTGTTGCCTCTGCTCACTGAAAAATTATTTCATCCCAGTGAGCTAAATGACTGTTTCAGCAATATGGCAAATAATATATTAAAATGCAGCAAAGGAAGAATAAGGGCGTGAAGCGTGCTGCAGCTTAAGGTAAATGAGCATGCTGCTTAGCTCTCAGAAGTAATCTTGAAGGAGTCCATGAGGAAATACAGCTGCCTTTGTTATTTAAGGTGAAAGATTACTCTAATGTCAATGAAGCAAAAGGACTAAGACACAGAACTAAGATTTAAGAAACGATTCTTTACAAAGTGTTGTTTCTTTATCTACCATTCATCAAACAGCCCTTCCTTGACGTTAACCGTTTCCTCCAAAACCTTACAAAATTCAGTACTGCAGATACAAGTCTGTTTTACTCTGCAAAAACAGTGCACAGACATTAAAACAAGATTGGAAAAATCTGCACTGCAGCTGCCTATTGGGCACCAACGGCAGGGTTTTGGTAGCAAGAGAGCTGCAGCGGTGCCCTGTGTGGGAGGCTGCCCTGTGCTGCTCACAGCTGGTTCCAGCCACCTCTGAAACCAGCATGAACAGCCCATCACCCCCCAAAACCTCAGGCAGCCAAGCACAGGTTTAAGAGAGCCAGTGGCAGCGGCAAGGGCTGGGAGGCATGGCACTGGAAACGCGACTGAAGACACACTACGGGCAGGAGGTGCTTCATGCCAAAGCAGGCCACCCTGAGGGACACCCCACGCCGGGGCAGGGACACCTCCGAGGGACTGCAGCTGTGGGGAACCCACGCCGGGGCAAGGACACCCCCAAGGGAACTTTGGCCTGTGGATGCCAGAGTAGGGACGTTAAGAAAGAGAATGGCAGGAAAAACACTAAAAGAAAGAAGAGCAGAAATACACCATTATAGCACATGAACCCATCTCCTGCACTTCTCTTCACCTCATCAAAGGAGCTGGGGCACACTGAACCTAACCTGCAGTGAAAATAAGGGAAGCCAAGACTACAAGGGGTTAGGATCGGTGTTTGGGTTAAGTTGAGCCGGGGGAAAGGGAAGGAGTTGACTTCTTTTATTGTTTATGCTCTTTCTTTTTTCTTCCCCCTCA
This sequence comes from Scopus umbretta, assembly GCA_013400535.1. Taxonomy (NCBI): domain Eukaryota; kingdom Metazoa; phylum Chordata; class Aves; order Pelecaniformes; family Scopidae; genus Scopus; species Scopus umbretta. Next base: position 13,137 of record VZTL01014696.1, read on the forward strand.
ATACCCAAATCCATGATAAGAAGTTTCTGTTAATTGGTAAAAAATTAAATTCAACAAAGATTCCCAAGTCAAGACTGTTTTGCTCATAACAAACCACGATACCAAGGTGACCGAGATTATTTCTTTAGGCTTCCTACTAAGTAGAAAAATAATAGGCTTTAGCCTTTTTGTCTCAGTACTTCTATACAACATCATTGGTGTAATTATGGCAGTAGGGCATTCAATAGCTTGGGGAAATGCAGATTGCAGTAGCATCCCGCTAGGTTATCTTTCAACATATGTCTGCGCTAAATAGAGTTGAAAGAAAGTTCATCAAAATAGGTTTCTCCAGACTGAGCAGAATCAGGTCCGTATCGTTACCCTACAATGGAAGCACTGACATTCTAATTACTTCATGCACCCATCTGGCACAAATCACACCATTATTTCATTTCAGGTGAAATTCATTCAGATATTAACTTTGTTTTCCTCTCAGTTAGACTGTGTCATGAACATGCGAATCATGTCATTTACAACACGAAAGGAAACAACAGTGATTTCTACCTCATGATCCTGAAAAGCCCTGGCAATTGCTAATGTTGGGAGATTTATTTTAAGGTTCAAATTACATTTTAATTGACAGTGAACTGAACCTGTAATTCTTTCGTTTCTCATCAATGACCTCATCCTAGCTCATAGGTATTTCATATTTACCGGTAACAACTGGCACACTCCTTGGTATATGCTAGATACTGACAGAATTAAGTCCAAAAGGTTGAAGTTCTTAGTTTCCTAAAAAAGGTCAAACAATCTGAAATACTGTAATACATTTAGCTTTTTTATTTTTTCAAGTTTTCCCAGGAGGACATTATTATATTCTTTAATTTTTTTACTTTGAAGGACTGGGAAAAAAAGAAAAAAATTAAGAAGCAAGCAATTCTTGCATTATGGACTCTGTAAGGGAAACATTTGTTCTTGAATTCAAAACTCCAGCCACACTGGTCTTAATCAGACACATAGATCACCTTTGTTTATTAACTGAAGGATTATAACTAGCGGAGTCAGCTGTAATGCACAAATATGGAAGGTTACAATTTCAAATTATTTTTCTCTGAATTTTATCTAATTCTTACTCAAAGGTGCTAATTTTCTGACAACTCATGACAGTAAACCTATACACTATTTTTTTTTTCTAAAAAGCAGACAGTTACCACATGTTCATTTAAAATTTAGAAGGATAATTTTACTTAAAAAGTTACATACAGACATATGTATCTCAGATGCATTGCAAAAAATACAAAAAGAGTATAAGAAGTAATTTGCGTTAAGACATTCAGTGACACAGCTTATATATCAGATATCTGTAAAAGACTTGGCATAGACTTCTTCAAAATCAGCAGACTACTATACACCAACTTTCCAATGTACATCCCAATTCTGACCATCATGAAGGCAGTCAGTTTCTCTTCTTCACTGTTATGACATTGCATTGTGTTTCATAAACTAGGAAATGGTTATGAAAACAACAAGTAACTCTATGGGGCGTAAGAATCAAAAAGTGTACTTTCCAAAAGGTTTCCTAGACCATCTTCATCAGTCATTAGTACTGTGAGGCTTGATCAGCTAGAAAGGGTTTGTTGGTCAAATTAACATTCTAAATCTGTGACAGTCCATGGTGATATAACCTAAAACAAAACTTCCTAGGGAAAACACCTTCCTTTGAAATGATTTTCAGTGCTACTCCATCTTAACTTTCTTAAGTTTGTGCTAAGCATGGTCACTGCCATCTGGAAATTCACAACTTCAATTTATATTAATATGCAGCTAAATAGTTTTATTCTGATGCATCAATTCACGTAGCCGATCTCACGGACACAACAACCACCTGCTTGAGATTTCCAGTTTTATTTGAACACTAACACCATTCATCAGCCTGCTCTATGAACTTCTGAGGCCAACAAGAGAAATGAGGTCTTGGTCTTCCCCAGGGCACTTCACAGCCTGGCTAAATACCATATATTAACACGGAGGAAGAGCGCAATGCAGTCATTTAGGCCAGGCTCTTTGGAAACTCAGCTCCACTTACTCCAATGAAAGAGAACTAGTTACTTGAAAACTGAAAGTAAACTGGAGGTAACAAAGCTGGATGTTTGTAAGCAACAGCTGTTTCTGTCATACATGTCTTCTGTGTTTTTCTATAATCTGTGCAGATATATCTGGGATCCCCTTTAATGGACTTGGGGGCAAAGCTAAGAGCTTTTATGGATGCTACAAACAATGAAAAAGGGTGTTTCTAAAAGGTAGTCCAGATGGTAGGTGAATCTGGGTCAGAGCTGCATCATATGCTCCCAGTTGGAATCTAGAAGGTAAAAGGCAGGAAAAATGATTCCTTACAGTATTTAAGAAAATTAATGCTCTGTCTTTACATAACCAAGTTATTAGGAATTGATGTTGTTAGGATAAGGCTGCATTTCAGAGAGATGGATTTACCATGTTTTCAACAATGAAAAATGTTCATTAATTGAATATGAACAACAAAACATAAAACCGCAATAGAGGTGTAGCAGAACATGCCTGAAGTTCTGACTGCTCATATGTTAGTGTCAATAGGTTATAAATCATGAAGGTAAAGTCTCCCTTTCCTAGGTGGTAAAATGCTGCAGGACAGATGTGATAGTTCAGTGGTCTCTACTTGGCCTCCTGTCCTCATCATAGCACACAGTGCTTGGTGTTCTGGGGATGTTCATTATCAACAGCAGAGTCTCCTGAGTTGTTGTTTATTTCTGTGTTTGCCCAGATGCCCTTCCTGCAAGACCTTGCCATTTCCAGGTACTTGCCTCAGCTAATCCGCCTTCTTGGCCTTCTGCTGGCATTTACTCTTGAGATCAAAACCCACGTCTTCTCTGCACTCTTTCATTCCTTACAGAGATGTCTCAGATCCTCAAGCAGCTATTTAATACTTTTCTCCATAATGGCCATGCTACCCTGAACTCCTTAAAGACACAAAACTGTTGTTTCAGTACGAGTCTCCATACCGGCATCAATAAATGGCGCGTGTATTCTTCCACCCTTTTGGTATTGGATGACGTTCCTATCTTATCTTACTAGCACTTGCGTGATCATAAGGCCATTTTGTACAGAGCCCTTGTACAAGAACTGACATGTTCTGCATTGAAAGAGTGGGTAACAGAGCCAGTAATACAATGTACAACTCCACAGACTATCAGCACGTTGCCCTCGGGCATGCCTTCAAGACGCTTAAATTGCAAAGGAGTAAAAAAAAGGTGATATAGCGGCAGGGGAAGGAAAACATGGCATAAACACTGCCTAGTGCTGTTGCCCTGTTTGCAGCTACAGAAGAGTGATTTGTTGCCTAATGTTGTACACCTGAAGCAGCCCAAGTGAGTCTTAACTGTGGTTGCCAGTCCTGCATTTTCTTCACAACCATGCACTCCCATTCCCTTTCCGGCACATATGTGACCATGGCATGAACCACTTCATCCTGCCAGACCAGCAGAAAAACAGGACACCTTACTTCCTAAGACAGCGTCTTTATCTGCAGTTTCAGCTATTCCACTCAGCCTTTGTGAGAGATCTCCAATGCCAGTGTGGTCATGGTGCTGGCCAAGCTCACCATTTTCAGTTTTGTTCCCACCTGCTCCAGACTTTGTAAATTGTCCCAGCCCAGGTTATTGTTTCAGTCATCCCTGCAAGACTTCACTCCGCTTTTTAATGCAAGTGCATGGAACAAAATAACAGGGAACAAATTCTAAGCTTGCTCTCCTCTGTGCCTGGGGACTGGGGTTGCCCATTCACCCCACCATCTTTTTGGGAATGCCTTAAAACTGGTTTGTTTTGAAGCAGCCCTGGTCCTTTTCTGTGTTTCTCCATTTATGCTTCCAGATATACCGACAATTTTGCATTTCAGTGTTCACATTGATGGGACACATTTCCTCACTCTGAAGAGAGTCAAGGACCCCTGGACTACTGTAGATGTGAACACAGAAGTAAGAAAGCATGGTGATTTAAAATTTGTGTGATTCTAGCTGCACTGATTTCATGTGAATTATAATAGCAAGAGGGCAAAACTGGCTGTGTACCAGCATTGAAATGGTGAATGACATCAGGAGAAATAAAGGGCATGCAGACAAAATAATTCAGGTGTAAAGCTATCTCAGTCTGGGAGAAGAGCAAGTCTGCCTGACGTGGGAGAGTTATTCTGGATACAAACTTTCGACTGAAAATAGGAACTATTTCTAGAAGACAGTTATTCTGCTCCCAGGCTGGATTAGTTCGAAATAAAAAGGCAAAAGTAATACATATATATTTCAAGTCCAATTGTGTATGGAATTGAAATACCTTCTTCACTAAAAAGTTATTCAGAGAAAACCCTGGATTTTAAAGAAGGTCTTAAGAAAATTTAGTTCATTCAGTTAAAGACAGAGGTCTAAATAAGACCACAAAATATGGCTTCTTCAATTCACTACTGAATTTCTCTGCAATTAAATTTACTCAGGGTCAAAAAGGAAATTCAATGCACATTCACGTGTTGTGTCTGCATTCTTTTTGTCAAATTACACAATGGGGTAATTTAATTTGTAAAACATATTACTGCACAATATCTACACAAATCCCACAAAATGCTATCAAACACACAAAACATTAAAGAGAAAAAATAATACATTTCTTCCTTTATTCACGGTATCCTTGACTGCTATATCTAAGAACATTAGGCAATAGTGTCAGGTATATTTTTCATTTCCATCTTCTTAAGTCCTCTTCTTCCAAATACCTATTACTCTTTCTGAGGTGTGAGCGCTAGGCATAATTTGTTCCTTCAAACTTTTGACAATTTTTTTCAGTCAATATATATGTGAGCAGTTGTAATTATAGGGAGAACTGATAGCACTGCACGTTAACACTGCCATCATTTGCTATCAGGATGACCCCGTTTGCTTAGAACTTTGTCAAACTTTAATTGGAATGACTTTTGGTTTTTTTTTTATTGTTTGATGTCTGTCTCAGATGGAATGTTTTTGGATACACAGCTAAAGCCTTTTTGGGAAAATTAGGCTAAGGAAACACATTGTTTGCCCATAAATCTGGAGAAGATTACCAAATATGAACAGGTCAGAAGATAGAGAGAAGGCTAAGAAAATACAGAGAGCAACTGAGAGTGCTGAGGAGCCTGGGACTGCCTGGAGAAGGAAATTTGGATTGGGAATAGGCATAAAAGATTGGAATTAGTTACTTCCATGTGTTGCCATATGTATGGTAGTGGCATAGACCGCAAAAGACTGCTGCAGGCAATAAAGGATCCAGTACATCTAACCCACTGCCAGTTTCTGGGCAGTACTATTATCCAGCTTTCGAACAGTGCAAGTAGTTGTGCACTGGCAGCTAAAGATCTGTCATTTTAACCTTAACCATTGGTCTCTTAGGTAGCTTTACTACCAGTTTTACCGTGCTATAGCTTCTTATGTCTCTAAAGACTCTGCTAACAAACACCATGGTGTGCAGTCTTTACACCAGCGCCTGTTTTGGGGAATCTCCAGTAGTATCACGGTGTAGCTAACATTGCTCTATTTCCACAAAGTTTTAGAACCACTGACACTCCTGGTATTTCCTTTGATCTTCCTTTGGCTTCCCACAAATGCTACCTTCCCTTTCATCCTTGGATTTAGACACAAGCACTGCCTGGCATGCCCCAAAGAGTTGCTGTTGTCCAATATCACAGTACTCTACTGCCTCTACCCTGACTTTTCCTTTCCTCACAACAAGAACATTACCAGCAACTATTTCAACATCCAAGAGTTCCCCTACAGCCTGGTTCAACTTCCTCTGAAACATCCCAAATGCCAGGCTAAGTCCAAAGACATTCTTATTTAGCGGTATCTTCTGACAGATAACAAAAAGTTCTAGCCCAACTATCTGTGCACATATATAGTATATCACATTTCTGGACTGACAGGAGAAAAGAGAAAAGGGGAAAAAAAANCCCGCACACACAGCCCTTTGATCCTGGGCTGATCAGTTGCTAAGTCCTTGATCTTTGATGAGAACTGGAAGTCACTATTCATTCACTAGTAGCTCTGTATTAACTGGTTTATTGAAATACACAGGTCTTCCTTAGAAGAAAATCTTAATTTTTCTGTCCTCTTATAGATGTTACTAAAACAAGTAGCTCATCTAGTTATTCTAATAGCTCATCTAGTGATTTGATTTTTATGTGGGAAGGCTGCCCTCACTGTTTTCCTCCAGATAAATACAAATCAGGTAAATTCCACAGGCATACAAACCTGCAACAGTTTCACTACATGAATTACATTATCTTGCAAATCATCTTATTTCTACTTGAGAACTGTAAGATTCCATAGGCAGAGCATAGATTCCAGAAACTTTCCATTCAGGATTCTCATTTGCTTCCTGGCCTCAATTAAGAGACAATTAAAACAGCATCTCTCCATTGTTTTATTCTGTCTGTGATTAGGGCATTTGTCAAATACCATTTTCAACTGTTGATCTGGAATGATCATTATTACTGACCACCGTATATCATACTCCTCTTTGCATTCTTTAACCAGTTAAACACTTCATCTTCACATCTCTTTTTAAATCCACTATACTCACCTTTGTGCAAGCTCAGCTGTAGAATGCCCTTTATCTGAAAATAAAACCTTCTCTGTGAGGCTTTGCTGTCCTACTTCTACTGTTTTGTCTTCTTAATCATACTCTTTACCACTGCTATAATATTTCATATTTCATCATTCAAAAATATTCCACACTTCTAAAATTAAATTGTTTACTCAAGACGCTGTTGATGAGCAATTTTGCAAAATGCCAACAACATTCAAGCTCTATGTATGTAGATTTGACCAGATGCTACCTTCCCCTAGTATATGCATCTTTCTCCACACTGAAAAGCCTACCAACTTGCCTTACTAAATTCCTTGGATGCCTGTTCCCATTTCTCAAATGCAAATAGCCACTGTGCAGACATTGCCTATACACCTCTATATGTTCAAGTCATTATATTCAGCACCTCACTCATTGCCAGGAAACCACCTATAACTGGTTGAAGGAGTCAGGCAATGCTGTGTCCTCTTTTATATGGAGTTTTGCATATTCTTTTTCACAACAGGCACCCTATTCTTACATATTAATATATAATTTATACATTGATATAACATGTGAAATATAAATATATTATATAGAATTCATGTTTTCATAGGAATGGTATTGTTTTCAGTAATAATCCCTCCAAAAATCTCAGGCAATTCACTTGCAGTTGACACAATCTTTACCATCTTTCACCTAAAGCTGCAAAATTTATAATTCTAAGCTAATTAAAGGTCAGCTCGCATGCTGGCACAAATAACAATGGTTATCACTTCTGCCTGAATGTTGAATTATTTGCAACTCATTCCCATTTGTTGAACTTCAAGTCAGCCTTGTCTTTGGCCATACACATTGCAATTCCCTCCTACCGGGAGGTTCTCTTCTGGCTCATGGTCAGCTGGACACCATCGTATGCTGGTAGGACCAGCTCAGTCCTCAGAAGTATTCACCCTCAGTGAGTGCCATATGTAAATGTTTTAGTCCTACTTCAAATAACTTGGCTATCAAGGCTTACAAAATTAATTCTAAGTGCAGGAGAAGAAATACATTCTCTGAAGTAGAAAAGCTTGCCAAAGGGAAAAGTAGCATTAATAAGGAAATTGTAACGCTCATTTACTGCATGAAACTTTTCATTGTCTTTCTCAAAGTTCTGTAATAGTATATCCAATGAGAACCCAAAAGGCAGGTAGATGAAACAGTCAGAAACACTGACCTAATAAAAAATGGATTTTTACCATTTGCCAGTAACAGGCACTCATATGCTTGTCCTTCACACCCTCCGCACAGTCTGTGGGCACCTCCCAAATCAGATTCTCCCTTTCTATTGGTAATTTTCAGAGTTCTGCAAATCACATGTACTCAAAACCAACAAAAAGACATCTGCCCACAGCCATAACAGTGACAGCAGCAGCTTCCACTGGGACAGTCACCACTAGCACTTGTCTGCACATGTTGTAAGTTGATTTTAGTTTTGATGCGCATCGTTGGGAGGGTGGTTTATTTGGAAGAATTCTTCTGTTCTATCTGTAAACTTATACCTAGAAAGTTTACTATGTTTGAGGAGTAAGAATTGATCTTCCTGAAGCTATTGGCCAAAAACAACAGAAATCAGAGAAAACATAAATAAAAAGTACGCTGCTGTGATAGAGGCAAGTGTGTGGACCTATATAATTTGGGACAATTTGAAATCTCATTACAATTGTGAAGGAAAACCTGAAGAGTTTCACACACATGAAAAACCCCACAAACTTCTTCAAGATAATCACAGTAAGGGGTATATCTTAGCAACAGATAATTTATATTTATCTAATAGAAGAGTCTGTAGTGACCAGATAGACATTTGAATAGGAAGGGGGAAGGACCACCAAATCCTAAAAAGGAAAGGCAGGAGGGAAAACCACATTTAAATTATTGCCTTTGACAGGCAAGCTCAGATTTAACTGAGGTTATGGGGACTAAATAAAGGAGGAAGAATTTTGGGAACAGCAAAGACATGGAAATTAGTGTATTGTGAAAAGAAGAGTGAGAGAAAGAGAGAAAATACGGTAGTGTACTTAGAGTCTTTTTCCTCCCAAGATTGGTAACAGAAAGATTTGTGGCAGACATGCTACAATGGGATAATGCCAGAATTATAAATAAGAATATAAAAAGTAAAGGGGAGACACAACCAAGTGAAAGTATTCAAGAAAAAAAAAAAAAACTTTATTAAAATGGAAACAGACTGATAACATCTTATAGTTTGGGCAAAACTGTTTTATTCCATAGGCACAGGTTACACTTAACTTTGTGTATGTCCCTAACCTTTGAAAATTCTTACTATATTAATTTGTGGAAAAACTTGAGCTTTAAGACTGTCCAGAGGATGGCTTAAAAAGCAAAGAGAAAGGATTTTTCCATTTTGACAGAATGTAAAAGAGATGCAAAAGTTATGCAGCTAACATATATACACAAAACAGTGGGGAAAAAAAAAAAAAAGCATGAACACACTTTTGCTAAATACAGCTATTAAATGTATTTTCATTAATTTAACTGTAAGGTTTTTATTGAAAGCATTAAAGCCATTCTGGAGTGGCTTTATTCATGAATCAAAATGATTATGCACACGTCAAATATCTATTATTTCAGGTCTTACTTGAAATCAGCATGTTATCAACCTCTGGGAAAACAGAATAATTAATCAAGTTGACATAAAATCGCTTTCCAAAACATTCAGAAGCACGTCAACAAATAAGACTTTTTCTTGCCTTTTCCAGGGGCAGGGTGGGGGGAACAAAATGAACACTTACTTGTAAACAGATACACCTGAAAATAGCCTGAAACCAAGCAGCTTTAAGCTTTAAAGTTATTCACACTTCACAAATAAAATTTTACAACACCAGAGGAGTGAGGAGAGAAATGGCAGTTCTACCTTGTTATAGACTTTCACATATTCACCGCCATCCTATCACTGTCAAATCTGATTATAAACCAGGGATCAGCAAGCAGGAGATTAAAGGCTCATCTGCGAAGATGGAACAAATGAAATTGATGAAAACTGCCCGTACTGTGTCAGTTTTACAGAAGCAGCCATCCAGACAGAGGGACTATTGGAATTACAGATACTAGTGCTCTCAGTCTCTCTCTGCCTTTGAAATGTAAATGAAAACTGCTGGAATTCATGAACAGCAAGTGCTAACTTTTTTATATATATTGTGGGAGTCTCCCCATGTTAACAGGCTTTGTGGAGCACAGGATCAGCGCTATATTAAACAGAGATCCTTGATGATCCTTGGGCTTTCACTGTTCTTATTGGTGATTTTTTTTCTCCATAGGCATTACACGCATTCAGTTTCTATTCTGTAAGAAAAGGAAGTACTTATTGCTGGGTGGTCTGTTAGGTATGTACTTAAGGTGCTACATGAGCATGAAGGTCATTCAAGCATTTATCTACCTGAAGCTGCTTTAGAGAAGCCACAGCCGAAGAGGAAGAACTGGCCAGCTGTAAAAGCAGTATGAAAGCCTAGAAATAGAGGTTTATGTACATAATACCTATTAGATGGATGGCTGAAGGATTAAAGAGTGAGATTTTATTGCTCAAGAAGAAAAAGGATTGTGGGGGTTTTTTAAGTTCTTTCCCACTGCCACCCAACTAAACAAATAAATCATAGAATGATAGAATGGTT
>VZTL01014697.1:0-12526 GCA_013400535.1 Scopus umbretta
TTTTTCTTTTTCTTTTTTTTCTTAAAGATATCATTATCTACAGGAACCCATAAAAATTTTTCCATATTTACATCTAGATAGCTAATCATTGACAAATATAATATCGTGAAATAAAATATTGAAAGTGAATATCCAACCTTTTAAATAGACATTTGGCTCACAGCATAAACAACAGAGAAAACAAACAGGAAAAAAAAAAAAAAAAAAAAGATCTGCTCTTCTTACAGGCCCGATCTTTTCCTTTCTCTTAAAAAAAAAGAAAAAAGAAAAAAGAAAAAAAGTATATTGGTGGGATCAAACACACTGCTTCTAAGCAGAATGCCAGCAACAAACTGCTCCCATCCAGCACCTCACACTGAAAAACCAAGTTCTCCGAAGCTCATGTGAGTGGTTGCTGAGAGATACGGGTGTCCGGCCGACACAGGACTGGCACCTGTCCCCCACGCTGCTCCTAATGCATCTTTTGCCTTTTATTCCGAGGAAGGGCACGGCCCCCGCGCTCCCCTTCTTTTGCTCTCAAGAGACGTAGTTTAGCTTCGTTCTTAAATGATATATTTGGCTGCTGATGCCTGGAGGCGTAAGGTTCGGGTAGAAAGATGACAGCGTGCCTCTAGTGTCCGAGTATGTACGGGCGTTTGCTCTCTGTTCTCCTGCCCAAACACGCACACTGCCCCACGCAGCCGTTCACGCACTCAGAAGTACACAGAGGGCCAGGTCCTCTCAAGGGGAACAGACCAGCGGGGCACACAGTCCCTCGTAACCCCCTTTAGAAAATACATTTCCTGGCACGTCCCTTTCGCCAGCTGTCTGGGAAGTGCTGAGGAGGAGGAGGAGGAAGAAGAACCCACACAGCCCAACGGGGCCAGGCCAGCGGCCCGGGCCCACCGCAGCCCCTGCTGAAAGGCTGCTGCCTGCAGCTGGAGTGTGAAATGGGACTTGGAGGGCTATGGGGAACGCAAAGCTCCTCAAAACGGTCTCTGGTTCCCTTGTGGGCGCAAATTCTCTAAGATTCAGGCCTCCTGTTTGCTGCTGTGTACTGGGACTTGTGCTACAGCTAGTGTAATAAGAACTATGCTATATTACGTTAGATCCTCTCACACTCGCGAACACCCCCTCAGGCACACATATACGTTGGCAGGATATATCAGCATTCATATAAAGCTTTGGAACTTTTATCCCTCAGCGCTAAGAGCAAAAGTTACTGAACTGGTACCTTACTGTTGACTGCAAATGTGCTTTAGAAGCAGCATTTCCTTAGATAACTTTCTTCTGTAAATATCACAGTGACCATAATATATCATTAAATGTATTTTGCTGAAGTGCGCAGCCAATAACCCTGGCTATATATATATATATATATATTTATATACTTCCACCCACCCCCAAATCTTTTTAAACAAAGTCTGTAAAAGCCGGTGTCGCAGTGTGAAAGCTTCCTTGAGCATAGGAGTTTAAACAATGTACCTCACCATAAAAAGGAAAGAGAAACAAATTAAACAGCTGTAGGCGCATTATCCCATACTTCTACAGTGTTGTGTCTAAATGCTGTGCTGGCTTGAGAAAGAGTCTGTGCACGAGTCAATCTGTCTTAAAATACTGCTGTAAATATTGTCATTGGTTCGGTTCTACAGTTGTGTTCTCCTCTTCATCCCTCTTGGGCTTCCCTTTCTCCTCCTCCTCTTCCCTGATGGCCTGGATTTGTTCTGAAGATTGGTGCAGTGTGGACTGCTCCGCGCCTTGCTTCTCTGTCCCGGCTAACCTCTCCTCATCCTCAATTACTTTCTTCCACATTTTATGGTTCTGAAGCAGGTGCTGAGTGATCTGACAGTAGATTTTCCTCCTCTTAAACTTCTTCTTTCCTGTAAAATACCATGTGACATTAATGTTCTGTTTTCTGTGAGAGAAGAAGAAAAAGGGACTGAAGGTGTAGGAAGCAGACAGGTGTACTATGATAGCTAGGAACTGCAACAACATATTTTTAAAACTACAAACTTACACGGTCTTAAAATTCAGAAAGCTATGCCTCTCCAGAACTCTGGGAAAGCAAACTGGTTTCCTGCAAAGTTTGAGTCCCAGCTTCATCGTATCATAGGCTCCATGCTGGGCCTGACTATGCAGCTCACAGACATATCTATGCTTGAATGATTATGCACAAAACATGTTGCTGAGCCATTTCTGCTCATTTTTTATATCAAGTACTTAAAGACCCTGTTCAATCTACTGCGTAAGACACACATTAAATTTGGTGCCCCCCCCCAGATCCCTGCTGATTGCCCTAGAAAAAAAAAAATCCTGATTTTGTTTTCTCCATATTTTACCTCTGATCTGAGCTGTAGAAGGATAACGAATGAGCAAGCGTTAGTAATCAAAGAAGGAAACCCATTCCTATGTCTCCTTTTCAAAGTCAGAGATTTACCACTACACCATCACAGTGGAGATGACCTTAAAGCCTTTGCACAGCATTGCTTTGGCAATTGAGTCTGACCACTGAAGAAGTAGTCATGTAGCCAAATACTATCAAGGAGCTCGTTCGTCTTTGGTTTGAAGCATCAGTCCTCTGCTGTTAACCTATAAAATGTGTTTGCCACTGGTAGTTCTCATGGCTCCTGACACAGCTGCACTACAAGTGTTTTGCTGTTTGAAGTGTGTTTTTTTCTGTGTCAGTATAGTCTGTCCGACACAGATTGTTAACTCCTTAACAGTACAAAGCTTGAAAATTTTCCCTGGTCATTAACAGTGGCAACGGCAGTTACAGAACTGAAATAATAACCCCTCCAAAGACAACCGCTGATTTCTTTTTTAAAGAAGGTGACGTAGAGGAATGTTTTGTACCAAATAAATTTGTGTGGATTAGTATTTGCAGGTTGCCTAAAGTATGTCTGTGTCAGGATCCAAAACGTTTAGCCCTTGAAGCTTTTGAATGGGAAACAAAGAGCTTTTCACTGAGCACAGACCAAATCCAACTCAATCCTTCATTAGAAAGCCCTTGGTTCGCTGTAGGAAACCTTCAGGTTTAGCACTAATAAGAAGCCCCTACCCTGCCAATGCCGCAGCAGGACATTTTCTCCTGGGTTTCCCGGGTGACCCCGCATCTGGCTGCTCTCTGCAGACACCAGCGAGCACTTGCTGTGGTATTAAAATTTGTCTGAATCACTGAAGACTGAGCCTGCTTAATTCTTATACTTGCATCAGAACTTTGGAGGAATAACATGCTGCTGTATAATAACAAAAGTGATTTTAAGCTACCGTAAGGTTTTATAACTCTTAAATTTATCTCAACTGCTTTAGTGAATGATCAGGAGCTAGGTTTGATGCTTTCTGCCACATTTATATTTCCACCTGCCTAAAAGGCATTTCCATCAAGAAAAAGAACTTCAACAACATCTACACAACTCTTATTATCTATGCATCTGACGTCTCAACCTCTTATCTTGTTTCATTGAGAAAATTTAGACCATCCAAATTTGTGCTGACCATAGATAGAAATTTCTAACTTCCTGTAAGACCCCTATATTGACACAACATAGATTCCTGATTCAGATCCACACAGTCACACAGAATTTAGGGAACTGGAAGAAAACAGTTTGTAACACGTTGGTATGATTGAGAAGATGAGCGCTTCGTTTTTGATAAGAAAGAAGTAGGAAAAATGTGTTTGGATATTTCAAAACTTCTGATATATTAATTTTTAAGGTTTTGAAAAAGATAAAGAGCCTAAAAGCACCAGGTTGAATAGTAAAGTACTGTCATCGAGTAGAATGTGAAAAAGAAAACAGAAGACAACTAAAAAATGGTCTGTTTTCAATGTGACAAGGGTTAATAACGGTCAGCGCTTTTAACCTGAAAGCAGCATTGCTGGACTTGACTAGCAGTGATACAGAGGATACAGAAATGAGGTGAAAGGAAACTAAGGATTTCAAAGTAAGTTTAGCCACTCCAATGGATAAATAAGAATATCCTTCATCTTTCTTTTTAATACAGCAATATCAGTTTCAGGCTTTGAGGTCTATGTTGGTTACTACTCGCATATGCTTTCCCCCTGGTAGGCAATTCCCTAAATGCCAATCTGCCACAGAAACATGTGGCTATGACTGCTATTACAAAGCTGATAGATCATAAGGTGCTAAAATAAACCTGTGTGTGCTATATTATTTAATGTTTGCTGTTCTCAAACACATTTTTTATGCATATGAACCTGCTAAAATTAAAATATGTGCAAACATGTGTGTGAACAGCAGCAATGATTTCTTAAATACCCCTGGATCTTACTAGAGATAAAAGGTCAATTTTGCACATCAGGAGATGTAGACTTTTGGTTCCATGTCCTTATGTGACTTAATGCAATCATCAAATCTTTCTGCTTCTCAGCTTCCCCAACAGAAAGCAGGGATAATACTCAGTAGGGCATAAAAGTGTGTGGGAAAGAACAGAAAAAGTGAGGCTGTTAAGAAAATAAGCTATGTATCAGTATTTCACTTGTGCATTTTGGGCTGGTGCTTTCTAGAAGGATTAGATATTGGGGAGGGAGAGAAAGATGAACCAGAAGAAGGAAATAACTGTAGTAGGAAATTCAGAGGGAGGAGGAACATGAAAGAGAGGAAAAGGTAATGCATGCAGGATTCAACTGGTGAAAGAAAAAGGTCTACAGTTGCAGCCTTTTCTCGTAAAAATCGCTTCCACTGAGTTCCTGAGATCTCCTTTCAAGGTACAGTTTTCCTCTCAGTATGACAAATGTTGGCACTGTTGCCCTTCTGGAGGAGAGGCAGGAGACTAGCAGCTTTAGTTACTGATTAGCCAGAAGGGCCAAGTGACGCAGCTCCTAGCACACAACACAGCAATGCTCAGTGCTGATTCTCTCCCCACTCTTCTCCTGAAGAGATTTGCATTAAAATACTTCCATCACTAAAAAACTCTTTTACTGCTTCAGCATTTCAGACCCTCATTCTAATATTCCTGTACATCATGCCAATTCATGGAAATGATGAGTGCTTTCCTCGAAAAATCTTCTCCCAACCATCCCTTCTTCAGCTGAAGATACTGCAGTCTACTAACATCAGTGCTGAAATAGTCTAAAAACCCCTCGTGCACAGATGCGTGATCCACCACCAGAAACCTCAATTGAAAGTAAAAATGAATAGTAGATATGAACAGCAATGCGTATCAGTCCTGAAACCATGGAGTGTCCCCATTACCAATGTAACTGGCTACATGCTGGCTTCACCAAGGACAGCACTAAGTCACTGTAACTCTGGAGAGGCCCACGTTGAACCTGACCAGTTCACGGTCTCTATGTTTTTACAATATGGCTGCTTAGTTTTTGGTCACAATATGGAACTTGCTCTGTTGAAAAATAGGTGTGAACAACTTACTGGATTCAGCATTTTCACAAGTTTCCATTTCCGCTGTTTCCTCCTCTTCGTGCTCATCAGTGTCTCCTGATTCATCACTATCTTCTATCCATTTTCCAGGCATCAGCCCCGCTGAGTCATAGGAGTTACACAGTGGTCCCACAATGTGAGTGATGAAAGATTCCTGGAGGTGTGCCAGCTGAGGAGAAGAGCGATCCATGAAAGGACTGATTGGCAAGCCCAGGCTAGCCTCTTCATCACCCTGGAGATGAAAAATAGCAGTAATTTTTCTGAAGTAAATGAAACAAAGACATGTCACGAAAAGGAGTAATGCACATCAAACCAATTAAAAATGATGAAAGAAAAATAATTCAACTCTAATACCGCTTCCAGAGCATGCCAGCATGACATTACTACAGTGCCAGCACGACACTACTTCAGTGCCAGCACGTCAAATGGTTAATCGAAGTTACAGCTCTTTTCTTGTAAGAGGACCCACTACCAATAGTGTGAATTTAACAAGGATGGTAGTTGATGACTGTGCAAAATGATGCCCACCACCCTTGTCCTGTACTTTCTTACACTGCGAGTGTGAAAATTTGAAAATTATTATTTTCCTTCTTCAAATTATTTTCAAAAAATCCCTTCTGATTTCGTGATTGTTACCTCACAACAACCTTGTAGTCAGCCCCCTGTTTGCAGGGAACAAGACTGAACTTCTACAAGCAAGGACTATCTCATTGGACTAGTTTTCTTATTAATTTTGTCCTTACTATACATAACATGGAGAGGTCCTCTTGCCTTTGAGTCATAAGTGTTTGTTTCGTGGGACTATTAGAATGATCCCTATGAAAGCAGGGGTTACTCAGAAGCAGTAAATCTTTCCCATAAAGCTTTTTGCTAGCTTTTCTTGGGAAAAGAGGGTAGAGGGGAGGTATAGGAAGACTTTTTTTCTCCCTCCTCTCATGACTTAGAAGGTAAGACTTTCTTGCAGTACCAAGTCTGATATACTCACTCGTATCTATCACAGCAAAGCTTCTGGTGATTTCAATGAGTTTTCAGGTAAGTAGACATGTCAAGACTGGATGCCACCTCCCCAGGAAAAAAATCTAATCCGCCTAATCATGCTTGATATGCAAATTAATTTTTAATACAATACAGACATCTATATTTCAGAATATAAGATTATAATTTGGAGAGATATTTTCAGTTTCCATTATATCAGATTGCCCAAATTTATCTCCTTGTAACCCAAATTTTCCAGAAGTCATGGATAATGTATCTGATCAACACCCTGTTGATATCTGGGAAGGCCAAAGAATGAGAGTTAAATCTTGAAGCATGTATGACAAATGTCTCATTCTCTTGTGTTTTGTTTTGTTATTTTTATGTCGCCAAAATGTTATGTTCAATCATTAAATGCAAAACATTACTGTTAAAAAAAACACTGAAACATGGCATCCATTCTTGAAATAGCAAGCAAATTAAGAAGAGGTGGCAGCTCGCTCTTCTTTACAGTAACACATCTGAGATTTCTTGGTTATGAGCTGTGAATAGTGGGGAGAAAGCTGACTATCAAAATGTTTACACAAGTTCTTTTTTTGTGTTCCGTGAAAACATGACTTATTATGTGTGCAGTGTGTTTTTTGATTCTTTTTAATATGTCTAACCTGTCATCAAATAAGTATGCTGAGCACGTGGAGGGAAGAAAAGGAAACACATTGTAACAATATT
The DNA here is from genome assembly GCA_013400535.1 of Scopus umbretta. NCBI lineage: Eukaryota > Metazoa > Chordata > Aves > Pelecaniformes > Scopidae > Scopus > Scopus umbretta. The sequence continues at coordinate 7,083 of VZTL01014697.1, forward strand.
GCACGGGATTTTGAATGTTTCTATGCAACATTTTTTTAATAAGGAGTTTTTATTTATACACAAGTTAAATTCTTCAAAGGAATTGGTGTTCATTAAAGGCAATTCAGGAAAGATATTTCATTATTTTCACAGCATAGGTAGAATGTACATATGTATGCTTTTTGGTAACATTTCTAGGAAAATCCAAACTTTGCATAAAATTCTCCTTTTTAGAAATGAGAAAATGAAGACTTTCCCCTTCTCAGAAAAAAATTGATAATCAAAAGCAAGGTGAAAATGGTTTGATACAACTTTCATAGCATATTACATTAAAGAAAATCAGATTTTAACCTAGGTTAAATAAATTGAGAATCTTGCTTATTGTCCTTAATGGCAAAAGTAAGTCCTAAGAAGAAAATGTTCTCTTTTTTCCATCCCATCAGTATCCTGTCAGCATGGCAACTCATGCCTTGCAAAAAAAACAAAACAGGAAACCCACTGGGACGTATTGATTTCTCAATACAGTGCATACACATCTTCTATTAAAATAAAAACAAAACAAAAAACCCCTAATATCTTACTGACAACCTGCCCTCTTGGCATTTGCAAGCCAAGAGTTCAAACACATTTGCCCCCAGTCCCCAGGCCAAAAGGAATGCCATTAACAAAGACAACATATTTGTTATTCTGAATCAAATTTTGCTGAGAGGATAAATCTCAAATGTATTTTTTTTTTTAATTACAGGACTGTAAGAAAGGTAATCTCCAGCAGTCCTTTGGAGCAGCTTCCAAGAGCATGGATAGTAGCACACTTTTCTGACTGATGGAAAATAACCCAGATTCCTACCGCGGAACAGATAACACAGTATCCTCCCACGCGTGTTCCTCCGAAGCTTGATTCAGAGCTCACTCTCCAATGCTTTGACAATATTAATGTACTGGAGCACCTACTGCCCTTGGACATTAGTTATGTTGGATCAAAGGAGAATCATAACATATATCTGATTAACAGGTTTTGTCTGCATGCAGTAGTCACCCACATAAGCTACAATCATCACCAGAATTAAGTGAAGTACAACTCGTTGGGAGAGTTGCAATGAAAACAGACAAATATGAAGAAAAGCATTTCCTGAAAGAAAATCTGGGAGATGAAGGTTGACCACTGTTGTTATGGGACTCACTCTCTTTAAGAAAAAGTGAAAAGAAAACGGAAATCAACTATATATGTAATATATGTAAGGGTCATTGTTCTTTCTTTTTTTCAACAGATCTGAAATAAACGAAGGAGCTTCAGGTCAATGTCTGAATTTTGTCCATCTTCCCATTTCTTTACCTACTCCAGAAGGCAGCAGCAGCAGGAAATGCTGTTTTTTTCCAAACTGTAAGTACAGTACATTTAAGGGAAGATGAAAAGGCTTTAAAAGGGATTAGTGTATGACTTCAAGTTACTGCACAGCCTCCCCGAGAAGTCTGTGGCGTGTCTGGTTCAGTGATTTAGTCTGCGTGCTTCCTCTTGAAAAGACAGGATGTTGAGTTTAGTCTAACCAGCACATTCAAACTATGTTCCCACTTGGGAAACAGAGGAATCATGTGGGAACAGTCCTGTCCCTTGCACTCGGCAGGGCTAAATAGGTTATAATGAGAAAAGGTTCAATTAAGGGCTCCCTTACACCTGGCAGGAGAGGACCAACGCCTGGCTGTATTCCCAGGTCTATGTAAATCAATCGGTAGCTGTCCTCCTTCCTGATGCTACCATCAGCTGAGCCTTGCATAATTAGTGCAGTTGTACTGATAAACCTTCTGAAAGCTGAAAGTCTTGTCTTAAAAAGTAAAGTACGAGTTAAGATCAATGTATAGGGAGCAGATACGGTTAGTCTGTGACAAACTGAAAGTAAATTTTACAGCTGTGCTCAGTATATAAATGTTCTGTGCCTGTGAACAGAAATGTGGCCCACAGGGAAGCCAAAATAATTCCTCCGCTCTGTTTAGATCATCTCAACAAGGATGTTGTGTCCAGTTTTGGAGACCACATATCAATACAAGTGTGAGCTACCTGGAGTGACTGCAGAACCTGCAGTTCAGAACCTGCTGATGTCTTGAAAAGACATAGAAGGAAGAATGAAAAGATAGATTGCACTAAAGAAGACTGAAAAGGAGACATGATGACTGCCAACAGAAAAAAAAAAAAAAAAAGAGGAAAGGAACACTTGTTCGCTGTGTCCATTGGAAGGATAGTGCCAGCCTGGAACAATTGAGCCTGTAGAAACCCCATCATCAGAGGTCTTTGAGGATGCATCAGAAGCTTCAGTGACAAATGGACTTTCACTGATCCAGCAAAAGGATGGACTGGTGTAACTCTAGCCATCACCTTCACCCCTATTCTCTGTAATTTTCACTCATCACCAGCACTAGCATGTTGCAGGACTGTTTAACACAAGACATGCAATCAGCAGATACTACTTTGGACATGCATTTATTTACCTGTTCGTAAAACTCGTTGACAATGCCTTCTGTCCACTGCAGATGCAAATCTTTGCATTTTGCAGGCCCATTTATGTCAGCCAGTTTGATGCACATCTGGCAAACCAGCAAGCGGTCGTTCTCATTAGTCCAGTCAATTCCAACATCATCATTTACCTAGTAGACAGAAAAAGGAAAACCATGATAGTAAACCTGGGTAAAAGGATGCATCCCATTCTGCCCTGGGATATCTTACAGTATATTTAGCTATTTAACAAAATCACAAGTGTAAGCAGGTGAGCTAACCCAAGGTTGGAATTTACAATCAGCTGTACAGCAATATGTAAAAACAAAAATAAGTGAAAACCAATGTACATTGAGATAAATTATGAGAAATCAATATTTAGCAAATGATGTGCCTGTTTGAAATAAACAATTGTTATTTTTCCATGACATTTTTCAAGAATCATAAAATCATAGAATCATTAAGGTTTGAAAAGACCTCTGAGATCATCTAGTCCAACTGTCAACCCAACAACACCATGTCTACTAAACCATGTCTTGAAGTGCCACATCTACACGTAAGAGGTTACTACCTAATTGGTGTACAAAGATAAACTACCATCAAATGCCATGTTGATTTAATGGCACTGAGAAGATGCATGTAACAAGCTTATTTCCCTATCTGGTCTGTCTGAAAGTATTCCCTGTCTTTTTCCTTTTCTCTGTTTTTCCCGTACCTCCCATAATAAAAAGTGATATATACTATAAACTGCTCTAAAATAGAAGTGTCACCTTAAAGAATCAAAGAAAGGTTAAGGTTGGAAGGCAACTTTGGAGATCATCTAGTCCGACCCCCCTGCTCAAGGCAGGGCCAGCTAGAGCAGGCTGCTCAGGATTGTGTCCAGTTTGGTTTTGAACATCTCCAAGGAGGGAAACTCCACAACCTCTCTGGTCAACCTCTCCCATCACAGAAAACACATCCTTATTTTTAAATGGGGATTCCTGTATTTCAGCTTGTGCCCATTTGCTCTTGTCCTGTCACTGGATACCACTGAGAACAGTCTGGCTCCATCTGCTTCACTCTCCCCATCAGGTATTTATACACATGGCTGCATCCCATCAGGTCCCATGGACTTGTATATGTCCAGCTTGTTTAAATGCTCCCTAACCTGATGGCATTCATTGAGGATAAGTCTTCACCACTTCAGACTTTCTCTCACACCTCAGGGGCCTGGGATTCCTGAAGCCAGGTCTTAGCCACAAAGACTGAGACTGAGAAAGCATTGAGGACTTTGACCTTTTATATCTCCAAACGGTCAGCGATACCAACCTTTACTGCTGTTAGCCACATTTTCCCATCTCAGCCTTTTCTCCTACAGTGTCTCCTAGTGTGTGAGGGGCTGTCTTCTACTGTCCACTTAATTTTCAAAAATCAAATCCCTCCCTGAAACACAGCTTTAATTGTCAAGCTTGCAATAGTTGAAAATAGATAGAAAGTTGTTGTGCTATGACTAGGTGAAACATCCACATCCTCTGTCAGCAGGTCCCCTGCCCCATACAGCAGTGCACCCACGTGGCGAGGGCTTTGCTTTTGGTGTACACGATCCAACATAACTAATGTCAGAGAACATTAAGTGCTCCAATGCATTGATATCATCAAAGCGTTGGACAGTGAGCTTCCTTCATTATTTCTTGTTGGTACTTTCCAGACTGCAAGTTTTCTGGTGGAAGGATGCTTACACTACATGTGTTTACACTGACTTCCGTACAGAAGGGTCTCTCTGGCCTTAATATACCAAACTACAGTTCAGCAACCCAATCAATAATGTGATCATTCAGAACTAATTTTATCGGTTACAGCACCTCCACCCATATACAAACGTGCCAGGTCTGCTCTCTAAGACCACTCTGGTACAAAAGAGTTTTTGCCAACCAAACATAAATAATCTCTTTTTAAGGCAGTGATTACTCTGGGAAAGCCAGGCTCAAGCCACAAGCACTGGTTAACATGTTCACCTTCTCCACTTTTTAGGCCATGCATGACCATTTGACTATTCAAGCAATAAGGAGAGAGAAGGAGGTTAACAGAAGTCCTTACAAATCCATAGTGATCAGGCAGGACATGATACATCAGACATCAGTCCTTCTATTTATCTGCAGTGTCTGAGGTACCGCCTTGCTTGGTTACAGCAGTGGTTACACCTACCGTTGTCCAGCCTGATAGATTTAAGACAAATGTAGTTTTCAATATCCACAATTTATACCTAGTACTTTGATCAAGCTTGTCCTCTTCCACAGTTGAGACAGTTAATCTCTGTGATGAAGCCACAGTAATCACTGGTTTAGCCTGTTCTTTTTTCATTCCTTACTTATGTTCACAGAAGTGAAGGTTGTGGTCCAAACTGTCAAATTCAAAGGATGTATTCAGACAGCCTAAATTCCCTGTGCTTTATTGTCATTGCAGTCCTGACAGATGAGAATCTGCCAATACTGTTCAATACTTTATGAGGAAATTAAGCCAGTGAAAATGATCCCAGAGTTTAAAATTAAGATCTAAAGACGCCCCCCGATATTACTGGAGGTTTTGAGACATAACTAGCTGGGGCGCAGCAGACTTTCATGGATCTACAGATCAGTTCTCTGTCTACCCTGGCCCATAATTTAAGGCCTTTCTTTATAGCTTCTTAAAGCCTAACAAGGAGAGAGACGTTACAGTAAAATGGAAAACAAAACCAGTCATGCATCTGAAGGCTTCAAAATTTCAGGATACAGGTCCATCCTGAGCAATACTACAAGGAAACATTTTATCTATGTCACCAAAACAGCTAGGAGGTCCTAGTCCTGGATGAGAAATACACTGTGATTGCTGTGTTCCCCACAAGTACCGTCTCCAAAGGCACATATCATCTAGGTACCATGCCAACAGCTTTGATGGATGATGGAGTTTATTGAAGTAACTTGATAGGTGGTGATTTCCAATAAGTTAGAATCATAGAATCATT
>VZTL01014709.1:9274-24274 GCA_013400535.1 Scopus umbretta
GTGGGCAGAGGGAGAGGATCAGACGTTAATTTTCAGTACGGGGTCCCATGTTTAGAAGTACCAAGACCAACGCAACCGTTCTAATATTGTAACCGCGTCAGACAACTGCTTGGCTGTAGCACACAAATCTGAAGATCCTTCAGACAGGGACAGCTGGGCTAAGCTCGAAACCTTTTCTCATACGATGTCTAATCTGCATTAAACTTCAGCTCCATTTATACGATTAGGCTGGCCAGAGTGTACCTACAGACTTTGCCTGTGGTATTGTGCTGGAGTCTGATAGTGTGTTGTATTACTAATGTTCCAAGAGTAAACACACTTGTAGGAAACAGCTATAGTTCAAGGCTGCACTTTAAAAAAATAAACGTTTCATCAGTCTTAGCAAAGGAACAAACGGCAATAACACTCTGTATCATATTTTACAAAGCTTCAAAAGAACAATGTCCCGTTGAGTGAAATTCAGTAGCATTCTGTAAACATTAATTTAAGGAAATCAATAGGCTCTGTGAGCTAAAGCCATATTGCAAGATAAACTGGCTGGAGTGCTACTTTGTCAAACAGATTTTAGTTTTCTCGGCTAGATAAAGACGGTTTCAAAATGGGGTAACGTGTTGCAACCAAGGTTTGAAAACTATGCGGCCTTCAAACAGTCTGCTTGTTCCTACTACAAAGCTGGATAAACATACTTTAAAAATGATAAGATTGGGCCAGGATTGATTTTACTTTCAAATTTTACATAAAGTAGAATTCTTGGTGAGTGTGTGTTTGGGTTTTTTTGATCCTAATTATGAGCAGAAATAAACAAGTGCAGCACAGACAGCTCAAGATGTCAGGCTGCCAGGAGAGGTTAAATTATCTGGAGGTGGCTTTTTTTTTTTTTTTCCCCAATTGCAGGACTTTATGGATTTAAAAAATCTTTATTCATGTTGACCTGGTGGGCAAAAAGTCTCCTTGCCAAATAGGAAAGCCAAAATCTCTAGTGGACTTAGGATCAGAGGTCTTCAGCTGGTGAAGGCTGCTCACGTTGCAGAGCGCAAGGTCGTGGTAAAGGGAGGTAAACAGGTTGGAGGGGGTGAGAGGGGGAAGCCCAGATCACTCTTCTAGTTGAATGATCTAGACAGGGGCTATAGAGAGGGTCTCTGCAGGGAGTCTCTTAACCCAAGGATAAGGCGCAAACAGCATCTATTAGGCAAGTGATGGAGAACCTCGCCAGGATGATGAGTGAGTCCACTATCAGGGGAGCAGTCTCACCATGGGTAGCTCCAGTACAGACAGCTTTAATGTCTATGCACGGCGGTCTGCACCAGCAGAGGTACAGCAACAGCAGAAGAGATTCAGTGGAAATATTCCTGCTGAGAAAACCTCACACAAAGTACGAACCAGATGTGCACAGGCACCCCCTGCCCCTACAGTCAGAGTAAGATGAGCTTTGGGGGTACGATGCAACCTTCTTAAAGGGGATGCTTGAGAAACTCCACATGCATCATCCATGGGCAGTCCTGAGCCCCTTCCTCACGTGAGGAAGATTCAAGCCTGTGGGCTTCTGGGGCAAGCTGGCACCTAAACGTCTATTCCAACATCCGCAGTGTGGCATATAGGAAACCTACTGAGGACAAGCCCTTTCTGGTCCCTCCCTACCTGTAAGACGCTGCATGAGAGCAATGCTGGGTGTCAAGCCACCAGTAACACAGCGAGGTGTCACACTATTTCTGAGGCCAGTTCTCTGTGGGCTTGCGGGGAGGCTGGTGACACTGGGACCAGCCCCTTCCTTTTGTGCATCCCACCGAGCCAGGGAACCCCCTGCTTTAACGAAGAGCTACAAGGCAGCCCGCCTAGCCACCGAGCTCGCTGCAGATTGGGGACTTGCGCAATTCTCAGCTGCAGGCACAGATCTGCCACCCTTTTACAGGACAAAGCTGCCTTGAGCAGCACTGCCCTACCATCGGTTTTCCTGCCCTCGCAAGTGCAGCGTCTGCAATACCTTGCTGGTGTCCTGGCTCCTGCCACGCTTATCCAGACCGTCACCTCCCCTCACACACATACTCTTTCCCCCGAGTGCAGCGAGCTGCTGCGTGGGACCATCTTAGCGCTGCGAGTTGGTGTGGCAGCATATCAAGCAGGAGGCTTTGGCTTCTACACAGAAATTGGAGGCAGGTTTTGGAGAAAGTTGCTACACTTTTTGGCGCGAAAGCCACGGCAGCATATGGCCCAATGTTCTCAGTTTAAGTCTGACACTTAACATTATTTAACAGTTTCTGTGTTAGGTGCTTTATAAGGTAAAGGAAATTAACAATTTTCAGCTAATTAGATCACTCAATTGGCTGAACATCCTGGACACCTCTTAGAAAAAAAACAGGTTGGCTCAGGCGATGGAAAGGCTAATGCCTCTTCCATTATCACTTATGAGGAGAGGGAAATAGTTGGAAAGGATGCTTTTATTTTAAAAACACAAATGAAAAATACCTCAACTATTGGACACTCCAGTAAACACACTTTTCTCCCAACCACCACCTTTCTAGAAAGCAGGGCGTCAATTTGCCCACCGCTCCATGTGTCCCGATCCCCCTGGCTACAGCAGCAGCTCTCTGGTGCCACCATGGTTTGCATTTATTGCCTTCAAGTTTCCTTTCACAACTCCTGCTGTACAAATCTGTTAAGAAACAGATTTTTTGGAAAGAGAACAAGATAGACAAAAAATTGGGTGGCTGTTCAGGACGGTCTGCTCTCCCCCTGTGGCACATAATGAGAAGCCCGCTCTTTTGGGACAGCACTAACAACACAGCGCTGAGCCTGGCATTTGGGAAGGGAAAAGCGTTAGCCCGAGTCCAGCTCAAAAGAAAAAAATTAGGAAAAGAACAGAGGTTTCTTACTGTATTTACTGTTACACTGTAGCTTTTTTACTCTTTGTAAAAAGCTGGAAAACACATGCCCCTCAAATGATTTAAGACTGTATTTTAAAAGTGTTTGTTTGAAATGAAGCTGAGATCCCTTATCCCTTGAGTAGAGTTTGGGGCACTAGTAATCTACTGCTGGCTTACTGTTATCTCCTGCTCCAAGCTCACAAAGAGGAGAGAGAATGGGCATAGCTCTTACAAGGAAAAACCCTGACAGTGGGGCTGCTGAGATGTCTGATAATATCGGGGAAGTGAAAGTGGTACTGCAGTGAAAATGGATACTGCGTGATACGTTAGATTTAATCACTTGCATTTCAATTAGGCTTTTCCACAAATAAAGATTGGGAAGTACTCTGCAGGCTCCCTGCGGGGCTGGAGCACCAAGCGCCGTTGGTGCTGCGTGCCCCGGCCGGACGCACGCAACAGCGCTTCTGCAGCTCGCTCAGGCTGAAACCCCCTTCTTGCCTCCCCGGGGTCGTCCCTGTTTGGACCCATGTTCCCATTTCCCAGTACGCAAGAGGCATCCCACACACCTCAGCACCCCCAGAGGATCTCTGTCCTGGGACTGCTGTGCCCATGGTTCAGGGGATGAGACTATCCAACACGGAAACACAGCTATTCTCTTATGCAAACACAATGGCCTTAACGAGCTAGTTTTAGCACAAAACTTGGTGAGACTCGACAGCAGAGTGGGCTAAAACAAAATAAAAAGGCTGCCCATTATCCATTTATTTGGACCTTTTGCACCTTGAAATTCAGTTCTCCCTTTTCCCCATCCTCAAAAATCATCAACAGCATTTTACTGGGGAGATGATTATCAAATTTCCTTTTCTACTGATGAATTAGAACTGCATGAGATGTAGAGGCTTCTAATGGAAACTCTGATTGCCCTTAACTTACTGCATTGCCAATAGCACCGCCGCAGAATGGAAAAATCACTAAGGCTCCTATGGCTTATGATAGTTGGGGGTTTAGTATGTGTTGCAATGTGTAAGAAAGAAGCACAGGAGGGGTTACTGTCACACCCCAGAAGCTGTCTCATTCAAAAAACTGAAGAAGAAATAAAACTTGTGGTTACAAGAATAGTCTAACTTTAACTCAGTCCCATTGTGGTGAAATGCAATCTGCTACAAGAGGCTGAGTACAATGCCAAGTGGCATATTACGTACCCTGCTGCCAAATTCTGGCAGGTACCGCATACAGGCGCCCACAAAAAACCTGTCCAGAAAAGTGATTACAGGGATGACCACCCAATTCTGGCTGTGCTGTGGGAACAGCAGAGAGGTTATTGCGTACTCTCCTGGACACATCAGCCAGATGAGAATGCGATGTGCTCCTGAAAAGGACCAGGAGGCCCAGCCTGAACTATGATGAGCAGGTAAGTCTCTCACCAGCAGTAAGTCCTCCACTCTCATGGTGTATTTCCATGTATAAAAGAGCTGGGCAGGCAGAAACTGCTGGTTAGACCATGGATATAGAGGAATAGTGGTTCACAGAGCTTGTAGTGTGGAGGGATTTTTTTACATTCAGCAGAATTTGGCCCTGTAGATGAACCATTAACACTGTAGTAGAAGTGACAATTAAAGGCTTATACATCTAGAGTATATCTTATAATATAAAAATGTTGTAGCAGATAATAAACATCCATAATTGGTGTTGCTTGCTCTTGCTCACTCTTCCCACCTCTCTGCATTGCAGTCACCTTTGTCTTCTGTGTCTGGCCCTGAAAAGCTCCAACTGTGCCCCCTCCCTCCTCGGCTTGCGTGTGTTGGGGTGGGGGGAGTGAAGAGGGAGGTAGGGAAGAGGGATGGGGAGCAGGTGGTGTTTAATCAGTCTGGCAGGGAAACAGGCAGTCACCGGGGGTCCTTTTAGGGGTGGCATGAAGGTGGTAAGCATGCCCTCTGGCAGCAGGGTACCTCCTTCCCTCCTTCCCATGGCTGAAGGTAGGGGCAGGGGAAGGAAATTGTGCATGGTTATGGGTGAGAGGTGTTATGAATGAAGCCAGCTCCACCAGCCCAGGCTCCCCCAGTTAACTCTGACGAACCTCCTCCCAATGTAACCACGCTTTTCTGGGCAGTCAGAGCCCCTCGTGACAGGATAAACTGCTCCATCTATTCCATCCTGAGCCATGAGGCTGGCCAAACTGGACTGCAAACAACCTGTTACAAGCTTCAGCGCAGGACCTGCTGGGGACCAGTGAGCCTTGCAAGCCTGTGAGGTCAGAAGACAAAGTCTTACGTCCTAATGGACTGAGCTCCCTCTCATTTGACTCCTCTTTATCCCTTGCGGAAGGAAATGGTGCGACTCCAGACGGCGCTGGATTAGATAACCTCGAGGCTGGGCCTCGTCTGATGGAGCCAGCCCTCTCCGCAATTGCATGAGATAAGCCACTTCGGCTTCCCCCTGAACATTGATACTCGGCAGTTAAAGGGCTTTTATTTGCAATGTTTATTTCCCCTCTCTCCTCTAAGAACTTTCTGAAGTTGTAGACTACTGCTTTAAATGCATTTATGTGTCTACACCACCGTTCTCCCCTAAGTCCCAATCAATGCAGCAGCCTTTCTGCTTAGCAACAGAGATCATGCCACCCTGGTCTGCTGCTATCTACAAAGCCTCTCCATTAACTACAGAAACAAGTTCAAGGCCACATCTTTGAGCACTCTGGACTGCCACCTGGACACGGCTTCTTCTGACGGCACATTTCCACCAAGGCCTTGAAACCACCACCCCCGCGGAGGGCAGTTCACGAGTCCCCGCGGTGGCACACAAAAATCTGAGGCAGAGCCTGGCTGCGTGTCTTCCCACTCTGCAGAGAAGAAAGATGAACTTTGCCCCTTCCAGATCTACAGGGAGAAATCATCTCCAGTATGTTGATTACCTTCGGACGGCCCTTCTAGCTCTCCCTCTCTGTCTTGCTGACCCACAGTCGCACGTCAGGAAGACATTGGGATCTTTCCCTGCGCTATGAAATCCAGCAATATGATGGGCTCTGCGTAACTACAGAAAATAATCCAGTACCGTGAAGACTCCTCTCCTCTTGGACCAAACAGTATTTCTTAACTTCACTTCTTGTGTTATTATTGCCACTTCAGTAGGTTACTGAACCTTGGCTGCTTCACCTCCCAGGTTATTTCTCTATCATGCAGGTGAAGGACACACAGTCCTCATGGACCCCTGCAATAGCTGTTGCTTTCTCACAGCCCCGGTATTTCACCTTTACAGAGTTAAGTATCTTTGAAAACAGCGTCCCCATTGCGCTCCACACCAATGTTGGAAGGCCTCTCCGCAAGCAAATCTGTGCTGCCACTGCTCTCTCAGCCCAGGGATACCTGCTTTGAGAAAGGGCAGGACCCCAGAAAGCTGGGCCAGAAACCAGCACAGGTCACGATGCTGCTCTACCTCTTCCACAGTTTCCAACGGTTAGGCCAGTTTGCTAATTCACATTATGAGCACCTTACTCTCATCCATTTTAAAACACACTGAGGATATCAGGCAAACAGTGTTCTGCGTGAAGGTGACCTATTCAAAGTCCTTTAGGACGGGCAATCCTATCTGTAAGACTTCTGTTAAAGTCAGTCACACAGCCCTGACCCCTCACTGTGAGATGGTATCAGCTGGGACCTCCTCTTTTGGCAAGAGTGCCTTACAAAAATAAAAACAACGCCCCCCTCCACCCCACATCCATAAACATGATGGCTCTGTGACTCCAAATCCAGGTCTGCATTGAATTTTTAGTTTTAAAATAAACAAATGAAACTTTTTGCCAATTAACATTTAACATATATTCACACACTTGACTGTAAGTAACACAACAAAAGACAGCTCTTCAGCTGGCACAGATTAATTAGCTCCAATGATTGCTGGAGCTGATTTACACCAGAAACTGAGAATCCAGCCCAGAATTGAGTTCAGTGTCATGGAGAAAAAGCATGGGGTGGGTGGGATGCGGAGGGAAAAATCTGACAAAGCTAGTAAGCTAACCCACTATTTCACATCTCTCTGGTATGACATTTATATAAAACGGGTTAGATGAAGTTTAGAAGACCAAACATTTTCCTCAGTTTTCACAGGACAAAATGTTCTATGTCCTTTTAATATGACAGGCTAAAACAGGATATTAAGAAATTTCACCGGGTCTCATGAACACCCTCCTCCTTCACTGGACAGTGCCGCTTCTCCAGAAGTTCTGAGTGAGAAATTTAGCTATATCATCTAAAAGAAATTAAGAAAGCCTGGGATAAATACGCGCAGCTTGCATGTTACCCATTACTACAACTAGGATTTATTAAATGGTAAGAGAAATCACTGGTTTCTTTTCCTTTTCTTTTTTTTTCCTTTTTTTTTTTTTTTTTTCCAAACACCAAGTTTTAAAATTGAACTGCCTAGCCTAGCGAACTCTTTCTATATGCAGGATGAATGAAAAAGCATTTCAGCTTGTGAAGAATAAGACTTTACATGACTGAGGGACAACACGGGTTAAAATTCACCTTGCTTCTCACTCCTCATCTACGATAGATTTTTGGAGAACGATGGACATCTGGAAATCAGTTTTACATAGAAAAACAGAAAACAGGGAAGAACTAGGAAGATGAATAAAGGCTCATCACAGACACAAAAGACCAGAGCAAAAAGAAGCTTGGATTTGGGTATTCTTGTCTGGCAAGGAGGCAGGCAGTAAGGCTAATGAAGCATTTGCGATATGGGACGTATGCCAGCGTAACAAAGAAGATGTGCATCAGCTCTGCAGATGTGCCAAAGCCCCCAGAGCAAAATAATGACATAATCACCATCAGTGTCACAGACCAGACTGTACACAAGGTGACATGGGAGAGAATAAATAAGAGTCTTTAGAGGCCTGTAGTACACACACGGGAAGGAATAGCCATTCCTCACAACTGCCACAAGAGAGTGGCGAGATGTTTGGTATAATGTGTGCAGCTAGCAAAAGAAATCTTGAATTGTGCAAGGCTAACGCACTATAAATTGGTGCTTTTCTCGATCTCCAGTTGACGTTTCAATTCCCACTACCCCTTGTTGAATGCAAAATGAAATGGCAGTAGGAGTCGGAAGAGTTTGCCAAGTTTTGTTTTGGTTTTGTTGGTTTCTTTCTCTTTTTTTTTTTTTTTTTTTTGAAGGGGGTTGTTTTGTTTGAGAAGAGGATGGGGCAATCAGGCTTAGTACCGGTAAATAATTGTAAAAGAAAAAAAAAAAAGAAAAAGAACCCCAAAACACAGCACACCACCACTACATGCACACACACGCATAGGCACAGAAACCCTGCACCATTCAGCTGGAACAATCCTAGGATTCCCCCAAAGCAAAATTAGAAACAAATGAGGATAGGTTTTGCTTCTTTTTGAGGGATTGTGCTTTCTGGTTTACTGCTATCCCTGAACTAAACCGGGAAAAATCCCACTAAAATATTTTTCCATGCTAAAAGACAAGATGACTATTTTATTGATCAGTAATAAAACATCGCTTAGGGCAATTTAGTACTTAACATGTTATTTGCGGTGGGGAGTAATCTGAAAAGCTCTGAGTAGCCTTAAATCATTTCACAACAGCTCTTCCTGCATAAAAGCAAGTGTTCGCCTCCGTACAGCTGTGTGATTTTGTGGTATATTTTTTTACAGGACTTTTGTCAATTTTTAAAGGGAACATCTGTTTGATAAAGTAGAACAACGCTGGTAGTAATCCACAGGCCTAAGTGGGCAAACTGTGAAAGAACAGGAGATATGCTGAAGGTGCCAATAGGACTCTCGCAGAAGGAACACTCAAGTACGTAATTGTTTGCAGGATCTGGCCCTACAAGAGGAGCTCAGAAGAACAAAGCACTTGGCTTCACCAGTGTCCCTTTTCATTGCTTCTAATGAAAGATTCATAAGAATAACTTTAATTTTTTATGATCTTTTTTTTGCATTACTGTATTAGCTGCATCTACTTTGTATGCAATTTCTTCTTAAATACAGAAAACCTGTTTCAAAATGCCAGGCATAATAACTTAATCAGTACAATAATTCATCTTGATTGTTGCGTGCCCCTTCTTAACAGTAAGGAAGTGAGATGGAGCCCAGAAAATGTTTTATATGATTATTCCTTTTCATTGCAAAGTGATGTATTTGTGAAGAATGCAGGTGATGGTCCGGAGTGGAGTGTTTTTGTTTGTTTTTTTTTTTTAAGACAAAAAAAAATTATTAAAACCTCCCTAATTTGTTAGTTAAACTGTTCAGTGGAAGAATGATTGTATTTGTCCTTTTTGGCTTCGCCCAATTAATTGGAGCAGTAACATAACGATTGTTAATAAACAGCTCTAATTTGACTGTACTTCTTGCCTATCTACTAACCGCACCATATCTTTGTTTAGCGTATCATCAGGGAAAACAAGGAAGCATGTATAAAATTTTGTTCTGTTGCATATGAAGTTTAATAATTATGCCACAGAGGATTCTAAATTAATCGCAGAAGGTGCAACAATATTAGTAATCTGTTTAGCAAACTCCTGCATCTTTGCACTTTGATGTTATGAGCAGGGACAGTATGAACTGTGGCAGTTTTTTAAATTGGGTGAATGTTTGTTTCTGTTACAGCTTACACCAGTGTTTTCTTTTATGCTTTTTCTACTGTGCACCTTTCTTCCCTCTAAGGAAAAAAACACCCAAACAAACCACAAAACCAAACCACAGAACAACTCAACAAGCAAGCCTGTGCTTATTTGGGTGCATTTCGATCAAACCTGACAGATTGAATTTTTCATTTATTTACCAAAGTTTCATTGCAGCCATTCTTCATGATTACAGCAGCGTTTTAATTTTTTCTTCCCTTGAATAGGAGAGAAGGGGTTCTGAGAAAGTTTTTAATTAGCTAAATAGGTCTGTGTAATCTAGATGAAATAAACACGCCCGTTTGAAAGGGTTGTTAGAACTTTTCCAGCCATTTAATCCATAGATGGCTGAACACAATGATACCTTCCACAGAAAGCTACAGCCACCACCAGCAGCTGTTAGAAGAGAGCTTGCTCCCTGCTCCTATTGATAACCCTTTGTGGAATGAAGAAAAAGAGCTGAGGGAAGGAGAACTGAATGTCAGACAATAGACATCGCTACACACACTGTCTCTGAACTTTCCTCATCTCTGAAGGACAATTAATTATGAAGGCCTTTGGGGTAGGTCGAAGCAAGGGAAAACCTACTGCTGGCCCAGCACTCCAGCCGCTATCTCTGTGTTTGTTAAATGGTTGTGCCTGTTGGGGAACCAGAGTAGCAGCCACCAAAATAGCCAATAGATCATTTAGGAAAAAAGAGCAAAAGATTTTTTTATGTGTGTCTGTCCTTGTATAATTCTATTCTCACTGTGAAATCATCCATACACAAAACACAAGGACAATTTTTTTTTTTTTTTTTAGAAGAGCCACAGGGTAGGTTACAGTCAGAAACGGCCTCTCAGTGGTGTGTTAAAAAGGATGGTCTTTTCACCAAATCATTTCACAGAGGCAAAACAGACAAACACAAAGAGTTGAGACTTTTTCTCCTACATTAAATAGAGTAACTGATAAGGTCAGACATATGATACCTAAAGACATGAATCTGTGAACTCTTGAAGTCAAAGGACTTCTCTGTGCAAAGGAACAATCTTTCAAAGGAAATAGATCATAGAACTCCACTGAATCCCCTTTAAACTTTATGAAGCAGGAGGAGAAAAAGCTCTAAGTAGGGAAGCTTGACAGAAGAGCCTTGAACTATTTTCTGAAGGAAAGATGAGACCCTCCCTAGGCTGCCACAAAACATCTTTTTTTTTCTAAAGGCTCTTCTGAACTTTGATATGTGCCAAGACACCGCTATTGAAAGCTGTATAATTATGTGCTATAGCCACTGTAGAAAATGCTTTGTTCACCACAACAAAGAACAATAAGCAAAGTAAAGTGACATTACACTGTATCTTTTTCTTTAAGAATGTTGAGAAAGGTCACGGTACGTTATAACTAATAAAGCTGTTGAGTAAGGAAGTTTAAAGTTGATCGTGCTGTGCTTAAATGTAACCCAATGACAAAAAGGCTGAGGGAACTAAAATTGTAATGACATTAAAAAATAGATCATATATCAACGTGCCAACTTCATTATACAAACACCTTGAATCCAAAGGACACAAACAGAAAAACCAAGTGTGATCCTGCAACAGTATTCGTCTCGCGATTCTCTCCCTAATAGCTCCCAACTACAATCTGCAGTTCAACTAACTGCAAAAACTGATTAATAAGCATTAATTGGTACATGCGATGCACAGACCTTCTATTGCAAGCCGTGGATTTTGTTACTTGATTAAAACCTGGGTTCATTTCCTGTGCAGTTTCAAGGAAAGCTCTGCTGTTTCACAAGACAGCCTCTTCAAAATTAAAAAAAACAAAAACAAAAACAAAAGGAAAAAGGCCTGAGGGCATCGATTACATTTCCTGCAACCAAGATTTTTAGGTGAAAAAGAAGTTCCATCTAGACACCTATGTTTCAGTTTTTCTTCAGAGGAATCAGGACGGTTACGTTCGCTATTCTCAAATTGCCAAAGCAGCTTTACTCCCCTTGCTGCAGATCACCAGACAGCAGCCTTCCGACTTCGTCTTTAAGAACGCTGAGAATGATCTGGAAACACTACAACAATAAAGCCCTTGAAGGAGGAAGTATACAGCTGAGGGAAAAAATGCAAGGGGTTTAATACTGAAACAAACAACTGTCCCGTTAGGCTGTGCCCACTGCTGGTACCACCAGAAGTGCAGAGACTGCCAGGGCAGAGCAGTTTGTATGGAAAGAGCAATCTCTGAGATGGAAGTTAGCAAGTTACAGACTTGATTTTCACTTCTCTTGAGGCCAATCTGCACTGCTGTGGTTGTGTAAAGGAGTATTAGGGTGGTTATAAACTGGCCTTTACAGCGCCTGTGTATCGCAAAACCACTTGGAAGTGGCCATAGTTTAAGTAAGAATCAGGTTCAAAGGCTTTAATTTTCCTTTTGATGAACACCAATTCAGTTCAAGATGAATCCTGCAGATGAAGGAATACAGGGGAAGAATACAGGTTCCTAAAATAAGCACATGAGTGGCCAGAATTTTCGATAATTTGGGATGTCTTAATTTTTGGATGCAGTGCTGGGCACACTTCATTTTCAGGGAATGGACTGCTGAGGACCTCCTGACGAAGTGGCTCTCATTAATAGATCTCCAGTTGAGCATCCCAAAATGGAACTGGCCTAAAACCATCATCACTTCTGAAAATTTTGGCAGCCAGCGCTCCTCTCAAGGGTTCGTAGGTCACTTACGTGACTGGATTTCATAGGTGGTGGTACTTGAATTGTTTTACATAATCTCATTGATTTTTATAGGACTAACGCAGAATGCCTTAAGTTAAACATTCTGCTAAGACTTGAGTACAACTGGTCTTAATTAGGTTTTTCCCACTAGTATGGTTTTCCCCTGCCAAAGGCAGAGCAAACTTCTTAAAAATGGTTTTCTCCCCCTTCGAAACGACGACACGTGCCGTAACTAGCGCTATGAAAAGAGGCAATCATCGCATCAAGTCCCACTGTACCAAAACTGCATCCAGTGTATTTGTGCAAATAACGCAGCTTGGCAGATGTTTCACTATTGTGATCAATCTCAATAACTACGTCTGCAAAATCGGGCGAGTTCCCGTGAAGCAGCAGGCAGGCTGAGCTCAGAAAGATGGCGTGTGCCGGGGCTTGCTTTGGTGCTCATTTGCTCGCTACGCAGAGGAGCGTGGCGAGTGTGAGGAGTAGGCAGGAGGGCATAGAGCGAAATCGCTAGCACAGAGAGACCCTGAGACTTCAGAACTAAGACCGAGTCGTTAAATGCCCACAAGTAAAAGGAACGGGCATCGTGCAGAGAGACATGAATACACGGAGAACGACTTTAACTACAAAAAATGCCAGGGAACAAGGATGGTGGAGGAGGAGTGGGAGCCAAAGCAAGGCTAAAAACCAGGTATTGTTCTCAGGCCAATTTATTTTGCTTGTTGTAAATACTTAAATCAGAAAAAAAACACCCTTATTTATGGTTTTTAACCATATTTTTACTTTAACTTACAGCATGGTGTCCTCCTTGTTTGAAATCATCCTGCCACAGTCACAACTGTGAGCACTGTTGATCTGTGTTAGGATGGATTTTGAAAGAGTTATGAAAATATTTAGGACTTTTTTTTTTTTTCCTTTTAATGCATAGCAACAATACCTGACTTAATTATCGCAGCTGGCATTCAAAAGCCTATGGCAACACCACAGATGAGACAGATATCAAGTGGCACAGCAAGCTGTCCTCTCTTTCTGACCAACTTCGGCATTTGTGCTGGGACACTGACATTTGTGGCTTTCATTCACCAGGACAACCCACCTTCTCCCTCCCTGGAAGAACAGTCCCAGAGCAGAGAAGCATCTTCACCTTCCACAAAAAAAATAGTGGGTTCCCCCCCCCTCCCCCTTTCAAAACTCAGTTTCAAATTGTTCTGCGCAGCTCAGCACAGGTTTCTCCAGCTAACCCCACTGCAAGAGAGAGAAACGTGGATCTGGCTACACACATACACAACGGGCACACACAGAACGCAGGCAAAGTTGCATCGCACTGGAGGAGGCCATTCTATCTGCCTCTGGCTCACAGCCACAGGGGTACAAGGGAAAAGCTAAAAGTGATAGGACATGTGGTTTGTTAAACATCTTGCTTGACTTGGCTACAGGCTGTCAGTTGCAATGCGCAGGGAAAGGAACACAGTATCACAGATTCCTGAGCAAATCAATGGTAGAGCCTGATACGGACCAAATGCACATTTTAGCTCTATCATTTTTTCCTAATAGTCATTTTAGGACTAGTAAAGTATATGCACGAATTTCACCCAAGAAGAGATAAAGGAGGAGGGTTTAGGAATAGCAGTGCAGGTGATCTAAGAGAAACAGCATATCAGACTTATCAGAAGAACAGCAAAGCATCACTGAAGTATGAGAGGAAGGAACTTTGATGATGCTAAATACGGCAAATGCTCAGTTTGCTAAATCCTTTTGGATCCAGTTTCAACATTACAGTACCTGTCATTTTTGCTTTGCAGCTTGGGGGGGAGGGGCTGGGCATTCATCAGGAAAAGTTACTTTGGCTACATGAAAAACTGCATTGTACAGCTTAATGATCTCATAACTGCTGGATCTTCGGTGCAAAACCAAGATTTAAACCTCTAGGAAATTTTCATTATACTAGATAACACAAGAAAGACCGAGTGAAAGAGTCTGCAAATGATTGCCACTTATAACATCTCTTTCCCTCCATGATGGGGGAAAAAAACCTAGTGGGCTCCTTTCCTACCAGCTGCTAGACCCCTTGGCTGAGGAGACTGCAATCACTAGCAGCGCTAAACATACGACATTTGTGTTTTCTTATCTACCTGAAAACACCTATATGCTCCCCACAATTCTTCACGGAAGTAATCCATTTACATCAACACTGCAACTAACATTTTGAAAAGGAGTAATAAGCACCCGAAACCACCAACGATACGAGAACTTTTGAGGGCAAAGAACATGTCAACCTAAGTTCTGCAAACAGAAAAAAGTTGTGTTAAAAAGAGAAAAAACTTGAGGGAATTTGAGCACATTTTGACAGAAAAAAAGTTGGTCACGCTGATCTCCTTACGTATTTCCTTTTCTTTTCCTGTATTTAGCTATTATGCCTTGGCATACAGGCAGACCTACTTCCCAGGAATGGGAGTCTCCTGCCTTGTGAGTGTGTGAGTACCTAACAGGGCCAGAGTCCTCAGGAGGGCCTGGGGAGGCCACGGCACACCAGACATGAAGTCTGGATGTTGTCATCGGCCGCAATGAATGGCAAACCCCTCAGGGAACATCCTCTTCCTCCCTCTTCCTTCATCTGCCCCTTCCATGCAACCATTCTCCTAGAAAACTCTGCGTGCCCAGAAAAAGGGGAAGGAGCCGAGAAAGACTTCGCTTAGAGACTTTTTTGCATCATCTGAACTTACATGCTGGGAAAACGAGTGCTGCTAAAAAACCTTTGGAAGGATTTTAGGCAGGAAACCACCCTCCTTATGCCAACAAATGTCACTTGTGCTA
>VZTL01014709.1:29274-34622 GCA_013400535.1 Scopus umbretta
CACTGGAGCCTGAGACGCTCCCTCCGATTTTTTCCATTCCAGGTGGATCCACTCTGACAGCAAACCCTCCACTTGGCCCGCTGCACCATTCGCAGCTTTTTTTGTGTGTTTAATGATTCTTGACCGGCCATTTAGCCTAGGAAGTGCCTGTATTGCTTCCCCCCCGCCTTTTTATAAATGTTGTCACCATCCGCTCCGTGCGCGGCATTGAATAAGAGGAACCTCCAAGGGCACGGCTGTGAGGGGCAGAAGCGTACTGAGATGTGCAAGCGCGTGCAATGTTAAATGCAAGACATAAAGGGAAATTCTGCCAAGAAACTTGACCAAAGAGACCTGATCAGCAGAAACTGGGCTAAGTTCACAAACCTCTGGGATAATCTTCCACTAAGACCGAAAAAACCCGTAACCCGAAAGTGATTAAAAGAAGGATTTCTGTAATTTGTTTTTTTTTGGGGGGGGGGGGGAATGTAACAAACTAATTTAAGCTAATGTAATGTTTATAAAGTTACTTAGATAATGACACCATGTATGCCATTATAATCATTAAAACCCAATCTATGCTTTTTAAAAAAAAAACTTAGATGATTAACACAAAATCAAGTTGATGTGAAGGAACAATTACTTTTAGAAAAAAAATCAGGAGGTCCTAATATTCTGTAGAATGAGGGAGGATGCAGCTGTATGTCGACAGCTTTCATATCCTCATTTGAATAATGTGGCCTGAATCTGTCACTTTATTCATCCTCCTTATGCTCAGTGTACTCTGCATCAACAACAAATTAAGTTGTAAATAAGAGACAATCATCACTTTTGTTTTTAAGCAGCTTCTGCATGGAGAATTTCAATGTACTGTTTCTTTTTGACAGAAAGAAAGGGATTCTACACTCTGCTTATGTAAGCACAAATATGAGGAAACCAACCGAAATGAAACAATAAGGGAGCACTTGAGAACTGCTCCAAAATGTTCTTGGAAGTCCATTTCTACCACCCAGAAATCTCTTTTTTAAATAGGATATGTATAATGAAAACTGTTTCATTTTCTGTAATAATTATTCTTCCTTTGCTCCAAAATGTCAATGATTTTTTTATTTTTAATTTAAAAACATCCCCCTTCCTCCTCTAGGCACAAGCAGGGTACACCTCAACAGGAAGAACAAGTGAATAAAGTCAGCTGGAACCTTTGTGTACCCAGAAATATTATTAATCTCTAATATGATAACATGATACCATTTCGTGAGCAAATATAGCATGCAGTAAGGAGCAGGGGGAGGGGGAAGAGATTTTCTTACCTTTACGTCCGAGAAGTAGGTTTTCAGCATATTGGAACTTGGGTACCGGGTATAAAAGAACATGAGCTTGGCCTTTTTCAAGTGGTTCGGTGACAAGCCTTCCTGCATGTAGGATTGAATTAGTAAAGGAAAATGCTGTTCTTGAGAAAGCCGTTCCTGAACGCACAGAGCTAGCAAAGTGCCCCCTTAAATACTCGACAGTTCCCCAGACTACAGGAGAAAATATTAACATTTAAATTGCTGCGTCGTAATTTTCTGTAAAATAGCCAAACGAGGGATGCGAGGCCATGTAACTCAAACCGTATTTCCTATCAGTTTTGGTGCTGGGTCTCGGGAATCTTGCAAGTTTACAGCTTGTGTACCATATGTATGTTCACTTGTTGCTAAGGAAACAAACGCACGAAGCATGTGCCGCAGAAAACTTATCAGAAGCTTTTCCTCCCTCTCCTTTGCAATTCCAGCTAAACTTTCTTTTTCTCTCAGTGTTGTGCCACTTGCACGAAATAAAGCTAATGCACGTGAGACAATCAGAGGCGCTTCATCATTTTGAGCAATGTTTTATACAGGCAGCACATTTCACCTGTTTCGTTTGTGTCGATAAATTTTAACATCTCGAGTAACTCTCTCGACTCCCGCTGTTGCTTTGCTCCACTGGCTGCCCTGCAAATCAAAGTGAAATTTGTAGTAGGCAGGGCCCCTCTGCCGCTCCGTCCCCCTGCCACAAACTTGTCGCCTCCCGATTTACACAGTTAACTCCTCGGAGAACGAAGCTGTATTTGGGGCTAACCAATCGATAAAATGTGGGCTAGCGGATCAATAAATGGCCACTTACCCTATAAGGCAGCCTATTTATCCTGGAAACATCATTACCTTTTAGATCTGTAAACAGAAGCAACTAAAAGAGTTCCCAAGGGAATGTGAAGCTAACCATAACAATCTCAGCTTGCTGATTTTTCTCCCAGCTTCTTGGCTCTCTTTTGTGCACTGCGTGCTAGGACGGCTCTGGTCACATCTGTGCCGCAGGCTGGCCCTGCCATTTCCTCAGCAAATTAATGGCTTTATAATTTATCAGAAATGAAGATGCACGTGGAGAAAATCAATGTGGCCCCCACAAGGTCAATTAAGGGTTCTTCCCAGAAGCTTCTCTAAGGACTGTTTCTCCTAAACACAATTGTTGAAAATTTCACTCAGTTCACACCTTATGGTGGGGGAAGGTCAACCAAGTTGACAGATGCACTGCAGCCAAGGTGCCTCTTCCACCTTACGGCCGGGCGCACGTCAGCACAGAACATCTCATTCCAGGCCTCGAGACGGGAAACCCGGACTGATTTTTATCAGTAGGCTGCTGACGATTAGCTAGGCTTTTTCAGCAGAATTCCTTCTTCTCTAATTTGTGAAATCTGCTGAAACCCTCTCGCTTTATTTCAGTTACAACATTCATTTTTAGATCAGAAAAATGTAGCATTTAAAAAAAAAAGTCATTGACAATATTAGTTTAAAAACCTCTTATTATCTGGAAGATACACGGAAAATGGCTCAGCTGAACTTGCATTTTGTTTGAGACGCTTAATGATTACAAAGAAGATAATTTATGACTGACATACTTCTTGTGCCAAGAGAAGAGTTGAAAGAACCTCCAGTTACCTCCATTAGACTGATAGAGAAGTCTAAAAGAGCATTACACTCTGCAGTGCCATCTGTCAAAATACGTAAGTGAAATAATAGTAGCAAGCTGTCACCTATTGCTTAGTGATAAGAGTTTTAGACAAATCAAAACTTCGATGCCAGAAATCCATTTTGTTATGCGATCCTTTCAGGAAAGTGGGGGTCTAGAGGCGTACTCCAATGAGTAGAAGACAAACAAAAAATCCTAAGTCTCCTTAATTTGCAATTTCTCTGACGCTGACAACATGCTAATATCGGGTTTGGTGTACATTCTCTTTCAATGCAAGCTCAAAGATAGACTTAAACTTGCAAAAAAAAAGCTCTCCTATTTGCTGGATTTAAGCATATTAGACAGTTGTCTAAGCATTTGGATTCCTTCTGCATTTAGGATTTTTAAATATTTTCTGCTCTAATGCCAGAGGATATTGATATTGAATGAAACATGTATTAAAAGATGTTCTGAGACTCAAATTCCCAGAAATCCATTTTTTATTAAAATTATACATGTTCTTAAGCACTTGGCAGCCTTAAAGCGATATCAAATATGCAACAAATCTGTATATCTTGATCCTAAGGTTAACGCTTTACTGTGATAAAAGATATGATCTGTAATAATCTAGCAAAAAATAGTTAATGACAGACTTAAGAGCTAAGAATTAGATAACCCACTGCTATTTCAGAAAAAAAAAAACACCAAACTGACCAATTGCTTAATTTCCTTTTTAAGTGCTTGGGCTGAAAAGCAACTGTTCTTCCAAGAAAGCACTAGCTGTTTCCAGGATACTTACACACGCACAATGACTCATGATGAAATAGATTCAGTAAACATACAGCTGTACCGAACACGAGCTAAGCCCCATTCAAGGCCAGGAAAGAAAACGAGCACAAATAAATATTAAGGAGGTAAAGGGAGGAGGGGTGCCGAATGGAACGCAAACAAGCTCTGTCCCAGCAGCTCGTGTGGCTTGCCTCAATTCTCTTAGCTATAGCTTTGTGAAGACAGATGACATTCAATTCTATGGGTAATGCAAAATAGACAATAACTGCTGAAACTTGAGCCAGCTGCCAGGTGTAAAAAAAAAAAAAAAAAAAAAAAAAAAAAAAAAAAAAAAAAAAAAAAAAAAAAAAAAAAAAAAAAAAAAAAAATAAAANGAGAGAAAGAAAAGATGATAAATCCATAAATTAATGAAAGACATCTGCTCGGGAACATAAAAGATCAGAGGAACAGTGTACTGCAGCTGAACCTAAAGCGGTGTTCAAACAACCTGAGTGTCTCGGCGTCACGCGTTTACACAGTACAACGTAGCCTCACCTAGCACAGAAGCAGCAGCAGCAAAAAGGCAAACCACTAAGAAATGGGAAGTGGCAGACCGGGAGCGAAACATAGACACGCTCTTGTGTGTTTTAACTGGAGAAGCACAGGGGTGGCATTGCACAGCATTTGACTCATTTGCACTCCAATCCTCCCAGGTAACGCTCCTCTTTTGCAAAAATATTTTTCAGTGATGATCTTTCACTCCTGTTACTCTCAGCCTGAGCTCCCACAAATGCTCTAGCAAGCTTTTCTAGCCCACACGTGTACTGAGCTGACGGAAAAGAGGTAAGAATGGGCTGCATCAGGTAAAAAAATCTGCATGAGCAAAGCCAAGCTGCTCCTTAAGTTACACCTCAGGTGCTTTTAATCAGCAAAGCCCCAAATAGCTGGATCTCAGAGCATCTTCAAGACCCTTCAAAGAACGGGCTGGCTGGAAAGTACTCACTCATCGCCCAGGTTTTATCAACAGCACGGAGTTTTCCAGCTTGCTGTACAATCGCTCATTTTTTTTTTAAGTTTAATTAGTTTAATTCTAGTCAGATGTAATAACTACTCATTTCAAAATGTTGTAATTCACTAATTATAGCTTTCATATATTGGGACTGCAAAACTCATTCTAGTTGGATTGGAATTCTGTTTAAAAATAAATAAATTGTAGAAAGTTTCACTAATGTTTTAAAGCCCTCCTGCCAGGGAGAGCACGCTAAACTTCTTCACCTTTACAGATGTCTTAACAGCACACAAACTACTGTTGTGCTTCAATTTTGATCTATGCAAATGTTTGGGGACTGAACAAGGCTATTTTTCTTGAGATGCAAAGAGGATGCATGACAAAGGAAGACCGTGCAGAAAAACAATTCGCTGTCTGTTTCTTTTGGAATTTGAATAAAACTTAATATTTGATTAAACAGATTAGTTTGCAAAGATACAGACTGCATTCATGACCCAGATGGGTATTCATGCTGCAGGTGCATCTTATCTTGTTTAGCAACATACACAATCATTAACCATTTCCTTCTCCAATTCAGCAAAGAACGATCAGATACAGTTTACAGGCACTGGTTAAAAAAAAAAAAAAA
>VZTL01014725.1:0-40183 GCA_013400535.1 Scopus umbretta
GCCTCGCTGCCACAGCAAAATAACCCGAAATCACCCCAAGAATGGAGAGGGAGGGAGCTGCAGGCCTCGCAGGGCCCCTCCTCCCCTTCTCTGGCTGCAGCCTGAGCAGCTGCAAAACTAGGAAATGCAGGTCAGGAGGTGGGGAGGGGCTGGCAGGCCGAGCAGAGAAAATATTATTAAAGAAAAAAATCATTACATCAGCCCAAAAATGCCTGGAAACTTCATCTCTCTTTATTGCCCATTTCTCATCTGAGCTCCACAACCTGGGGCAGCGCAGCCAACGGCGCCGTCCGGAAGCGGCCTTGCCTTTTCAGGCCTGGCTCGCAGAAGGTGCAGGGTGAGGTCCCCATAGGGGCAGTCCCGCGGGGTCGGGGCAGCGAAGCCCCTTCCTTAGGGCAGTCCCAGTGATGCCACTGGGGCAGTGGGAGCCGCTCTGGGCCCCGGGCAGGCGCAATCCCATTGGCGTCAGCACAGCGCAGCTCCCGGTGCTGCTGCTGCTCAGCGTCTCGCCTCGCACGCTGACCCACCCTGAGCATCATCCTTGCCCCAAAACTCCCATCCCATGGAGCAGCTGCACCACCACTGCTCGCAGCTCTCAGGGGCCACAGAGTTACTCTGCTCAAGAGGAGGAAAACAAAAGGGAAAAAAAAAATAAAAAGAAAAAAAAGAAAAAATCCCCAAACCTAAATGAGCCTCAGTGCCGGAGGACAAGCTCTCCTCTCCCAATGCTGCTGCAGAAGCCCTTGGTGCCATCAGGGCCATGGGGCAGGCGAAGCACCCCGTCCCGCAGGCCGAGGGGCTCAGGCACCCGCTTTGCTGCCAGGGTATTTCTGGGAGGAGGTTTGGCATCCGCAGAGGGGCTGCTGCACCATGGAGCCCAGGCACCCGCCCCGCTCCCCCAGCCACAGCCACGGGGCCTCTCGGTGCTGGCGCAGAGGCCATAGCAGCTGCCGGTGTCCAAGCCTGTCCCGAGCGGAGGGAAGACTTTGCTGGTGAGGAGAGATCCGGTGAAGGTGTTGCTGAAGTCATCGGGCTTGAAGTCGCTGCTGGGCCAGGCAGGTGCCAAGGGGTCCTTGCTCAGGAGGAGTGGTGGTGACACCAGGGCACTGTCTGACTCTGGAGAACTGCAGAGAAGGGAGTCCCCGAGGCTGTAGGGAAAGGTCACGGCTGCTGCCTGCGCCTTCCAACCTCGCTGGTCCACCAGCTCCTCCACCGCCTCCCTCTCAACCCCAGGTTTCTTCTTGGAACCTTTCCCACAGAGCCGGACCACCCTGATACTTTCGCAGCCTGGGTGGCTTTGGCGGCCAAGGTTCTCAAAGGCTCTGCGGGCGCTCTCCAGGCTCTCATACTCCACCAGTGCACAGCATTTGCTCAGCAGCTCGGGGAAGCGTGTCGTGTATTTCCGCACATCTGAGGGCAGCTTGCGGCCCGGACGCAGGATGCGGATGGAGGCGATGGCACCGAAGGGGCTGAACATCCTAGTGATGGTCTCAAGGAAATTCTTCTGGAGCAGCGGCAGCATGTCCTGCTCCTGGGGCAGCAGCTCCCAGGCCAGCAGCAGTTTGCTGGGGGGGATGCTCAGCAGGGACTCAGGGACGGGGACCCGCCGCCTCACTTTGGTGCCCTCCTCATTCACCTCCAGCAGCTCCGAGAACCGCAGGGCATAAAGTGTGAGTCGCCAGTCACGTGTCAGGTATTTCACCTGCGGGATAGAGGGGGACACTGTGTCCCCATGAGTCTCCCCAGGCAGGGACCACACTAAACCTGTCGTCCAGGCAGGCTGCAACCCCATCATCCTGAAGTCACGGCAAGGCCATACACCCCTTTCATGTTAGCATCTTCAGAGTCTGCAGGGAGGTCCCAAGTGCCCCCTGGACCATGGCAACAAGCTACAGCTTCCCCATACATCACACCACCAGCACTTCCCTGCAGTTTTTTGGTTAAGGGATGATCTCTCCCAAAGCAGCCCAGGGGGACCATGGGCAGAAGAGGTGAATCCATCTCTCAGGGTGGTTTGAGATCTGTTCACCGCTTCCCCCGCCACCCTCCCTGGTTGTGCTGCAGCACACAGAAGGCAGAGAGCAGAGCCCAGCTCTGCACCACCAGCACTTTGCCAGGACACAGACAGCCTGAGCAGAGCCTGGACCTCCCCGTACAGCCCACTGGAGACAGCCAGAGCACACCCAGACACCCTCCACATGAAGGCCACTTCCCACCCCAGCTGGCCGGCACCACAGGCTGCCTACCTTCTTGAAGGATGTCAGCAGTTTGATGCTGACAAAGCCCATCTTGTTCTTCTGGACATGTTTCAGAAGGAAAGCGTCCTTGGCCAGATTCTCATCGGAGAGGTAGAATTCCACCTGGGACACGATCCTTCGGACCAACTGCGGGTCAGGGATGGAGTAGCTGCAGTCCGACAGATCAGCCCCCAAAACATCACTCACATCGCAGAACCTCCTGGCAGAGCAGCAGGGACACAGATGTGAGTTGGTGGCCTTTGGGACGCACAGCACTGCCTGGTCTCAGCCACAATGGCGTGGACGGCAGAGACACCGCGGAGACCCAGGGCTATCAGCTTCGCCCTAGGTGCAGGGGAGCAACGCCAGCCTGCACGCTGTGAGCCTCTTGGTGCTGGGAGCACCAGTGCTAGACCATGAACCTAAACCCATCCCAGACAAGGGACACATTCCCTTCGGGACAAACATAAGGCAAGACCAGGGCTCAGCCCCCACACCCATCCCAGCGGCCACGTACCCATTGAAGCTCTCAAAGAAATCCTCCTGGCTGAGCAGGGCGAGTGAGCGGCTCTGAGGTGAAAGGAGATGCAGCGCCGGGAAGGAATTTCTTTGCACCGGCAGAGAGGTGCTGCAACCGGGCTGGGAACTGAGCCCTAAGGCCACCCCAGAGCTACGTGATGACATCGTCCTTCATCTGGGACATTACATAGGAGAAAGACAGCGGTGGGATGCTTCCTGACTGCAGCCAGCCCCAGAGCAGAGCCCTGCTCGGGGCTGCAGCCCCCAGCCCAGGGCTGGGAGAGCAGAGGCAGCTCATTGCTATGTCCTTACCTGCTTGGCAGTGCTGGGAAGGGTAGAAAGTCCTGGCACTACATCCTAGAGACCTGCAGGCAGTAGGCCCCAACCCTCCCCACCTCCAAACTAAGGCTCCTAAAAGACAAAGGGAAGAGAAGAGAAAAGAAAAGAAGGAAAAACCCCTTGGGGCAAGTGAGCTGCTGGTTTATAAGAGCAGCCACCCAGAAAGAGCCCCAGCAGGCGGCGGTTATGGACCTGCCCCCACCGAGACCCACCAGGCTCCAGGTGAAACCTGTCTGCAGGTTGAACGGCCCCAGCTGAGCCCCAGGAGCAGCCGGCTCCTCCTGCCATGACTGCTGAGCCAGGCCAGGCAGGCAGGAGGGGCAGAGGCACTGGCACTGGCACTGGCACCGGCACCGGCACCGGCACCGGCAGCCAGTGCGTGGTGAACTTCTGCCATAAGGCATCTCAGTTTCTCTGTCTTGCGCAGAGGCAGGAACAGTCACATGGAGGTGGAGGGAGGGTTGAGTCCAGGGCATCATTTGGGCTCCCAGTGCTGCCAGAGTGACAGGCAAAGGTCTGTCTTCCTTTTGCAGAAATACCCCCCACCCCAATGACAGGGAGAAGAACAGCCCGAAAAATGGGGTGAAGCCCAGGGCAGGGCTTGGACCCCTGGGAGGGGGAGATGCTGTGGGGCAGGGCAGTCCATAGCTTCAGTATGGGGTGGGGAACGGGGTCCGAGGTGATGCTCAAGCCCCCAGATGGGCAGCAGCAGGAGGGTGACGTGGAGGTGGGGCCGTGGCTGTCAGAGCAGCGTGGGGCGAGGGCAGGCTGGGGGTGATGCCAGGGCATGGGAGGCTGCGGAGGTGGCCGAGAACCAGAGCTGATGTCTGGAGGGCTGATCCTGGGAGCCTGACCCAGCTGACCCTCAGCCCATGTCTCCAGGCATGGGGTTTAGCTGATGTTGCTTTGTGCCCTGTGGCCACAAGGACTGGCCAAGGGCTCGTCATGTGTCCGCTCTGAGCTCTTGAAACAACCTGACTGTCACCAGACTGGCAGCATCTCCCACAAGGGCAGGCTGGTCCTCAGCTGCAGCTCTGCATGCAGCACTGCAGTCTCCTCTGCCAAAATACCTTGCCCCAGCCACGCAGGGTTGCTGCTGCTGAACCCCCAGGCTGTGCTGTGCTGTCCAGCTTGAAGCTCATCCTTCTGGGACAAGTCACAGGGACTGGCAAATGCCAAACTGCTTCTGGGATGTCACACTGTCCTGGTTTCCCTGGGGTTGGTGCACTTGGTGTCACCCCCCTACCATCTCCCGGCTTCCTCTGCTGGTTGGGAACTGCGTGGCGGTGACAGGGTGCATGGAAGAGAAAGTCCTGGGATGAGAGAGGTGGTCAAGAGCTGGGAACAGCCGCGGTCCCTGAAGGGTGATGGCACTTGGTGGCGGGTGACAACAAGGACACACCTCACCTGAGTTTGCGGTTGGAGGCAGACGCGCTGCCAGTCAGGACACTACAGGGCTGATCTCCCCCAACACTCCCATCGAAGTTGTCTCCCGACTGGAAGTACACCCGTTGACGCTGCTGCAAACCCCCCTTTGCCCACGTGCGGGCACTGCCCGTCCCTGGCAGGCAGCGAGGGGCTGTGCAGGCAGCCCAGCTTCCCCTGTCCTTCGCTGGGATCCCACCGCCCGAGCCTGGCAGCTCCGCAGCCAGCCAGCCCAGCCCCACAGCGACACTCGCGCCGAAATCTCTGCAGGGATTTGCAGGTCTAGGAGCGGTGATGGAGCCAGTGGCAAGCCGAAGCTGGGCTCTGCGTTTTAACGGGAGCGTTTTAATGGCAGCATTTTGAGCTGTGCTTTGCTTTCCACTTGCAGCCAGGTATATCGGGGGCCAGGAGGTGCTGCTCAGCTCCCCAGGGAGCCAGGGGGGAATAACCCCCTCGTTCCAGCCCAGAGACTCAGTATTCAAAGGAAGAGGCTCAGTCTGGTCCGGCCATCCCCACAGGACTGGGCAGAATCCAGAGGGAGTGTGAAGCAAGCAAGAAGGACAAGGAGAGAGGCTAAGGCTAAACCTTCCTCTTCCAAAGGGGTCAGAGCAGGAATGATCTCTCACTTGTCACAGCCCTGTGTCACTGCTCCCATCCTCCACAATGTCTAGAAGCGTAATTCGAAAATGCTCCTTACAGCCCCGAGCTTAGCAGCAGTCTGATCTTTCAGCCTCTTCTCCCCTCCATGAACTCTGGTGTAATGGGCATATTACCCCTTCCAACCAGACACTGTTTTGTGGTGAATCTGCCTCCCAGCAGACACCGGATCCCTGGCCAACTGTGCTTTAATTAGACTGCACTGGGCAGATCCTGCATCTCCCTACGATGCTGCAAGGCTGCAGCATCTCCCTGCCATCTCTCTTCGGTGATTAAAGAAGAAATGGGACCACAACAATTATTGTACAGGCCTGAGCATTTGATATATGTTTATTGCTATTCAGGTTTAACTGGGAATTTTGTGCATATCGGGTTTAGGTGGTTATCCAGACTCCTCGCACAGTGCTGCAGAGCTCCAGAGCATCTTGTTTGCACGTCCGTGGTAAGCAGAAGGTGGCTGGGTTTGGTCGGTAGCGGCTGCAAAGAAGAGCCAACGCACCAGCTGAAGTTAATATCACACTCAGTGGTTGCAGGGGAGTTTAAGATTTGGTTGCTCAGTTGTTTTTTTAGACCATCTTATCTCATCAGCAGGATCTGAAGTGCGGGCTCTGACCCAGGGAGTATTCCTTGCCGTTATTTACAAATAAATTCAGTTTTCTCACTTGTCTCCTGCTACTTTGATATGAGACATTTACAGACAAACATCACCCTGACAGACAACAGCACGGGACAGTAAGAGGGAAAGATGTGCCACTATACACACTTTCTTTTTACTTTCCACCAGCAATATTTTTTCAAGTGTCACAGCTACCTTGGTACCATTCTGAATGAGTAAATAATATATTTGGATAGAAGATACTCTGATATGCAAATGTACACGAGGCCCCTGGAAAAGCTCACATCAAATACTGTATCATTAGAAATAATAAAAGCTACTTATGACACGGCCTTTATTCACAGAAAGATTTGCCCCAGGGCTTTGTTTTTGCAGTTTGGCTCGATGACAGATTCCCCCCTCCACCTCTGCCCTGTGGTCCACATCGGCCAGACCCCACAGGACGTGGAAAGGGAGAATAAACCCCCTTGGGGCCAAAGCTCCCCCAGCTCAGCCCTGCGGGAGTCACCACCGCAACACTGCCGCGGGAGAAGGCGAAGCCATACAGCAAGGGGAAATGCCACCGTAGAGTTGAGCGTACCTGGGGCCCATGGGAGCCCCTCACTGCTGCAGGGGACGGGCTGTTTTATCAGAGCCTGAGCAACAGGCACCACTGCACCAGCTCGCCCAGAGTGGCAGGGACGTGGGCACGCCGGCCCACCCTAAGGCACTGCAGTCGCACACCCTCGCCCATGCTCCGGACGCAGCCCCGCAGGCAGCTGCACCCTACCTTCAACATTTTAGCAAGACCTCAAGCGAGAATTTTACAAAACCCAGGATGCGGGACCAGTTCCCCTCTCCCTGGGTACCCTGGCGAGGATGGGGATTGCCCGGGCAATGGGATTGCCCATGAGATTGCCCATGGGCATCAGAGCGCAGGGGGCAACGAAAACGCTTTGCAACCAGCTGCTGCTTCCTCAGTCCTTTGGTATCTTGAGTTGGCCTGACAGTGTCCCAGGAGCATTCATGGATCAGCGATGAAAACCCAGCTGGGGAGACATGGGAGCAGGTGGGAACGCTTGTTCCGTAGTCCCAGAGTGAGCATGTGTCAGTCCCAGCGCACATCCCTGTCAATCCCAGAGCATGCACGTGCACCACTCTGCCAGGACCAGATGGATGTGCAGCCTGGAGCCCTCTCCCCAGGTGGGTACAAGAGAGACGTGCTGTCCTGTGCTGCCCAACATGAATGATTTGGCAAAGTCAGAGCCAGGACAGCTTGTCTTGAAAGGCTGGAGGAGAAGGGTCAGGTATTTTTCCTTCTTCTTGGGCACTGATTGGTTCAAGTTTGTATCACAGTGAAGTCTGAGAAGTGGGGAAGAAACCCAAACCACCTTCCCTGAAAGAAAAAGCCTCATTTGCCCGCCTCACTCAGGCTGGAGAGGACTGCCTCTCTTAGCCACGCATGTCCGATCACTGCTGACCATGGAGGCTTCCACCACTTGGTAGTAGACTTTGGACCTTTGCCCTCCAGCCAGCAGTCGTGCTGCTGGCAGTGGGCAGGAGAAAAGCAGGCGGAAAAACCAGCCCCGTCCCACCGCCCATCCAGGCTCACCCCCGGAGCCTTTCCTCAAACACAGGTAAACGTAAAGAGAAACTAAGAGGCACTAATAATGCAGATACAGGGAGACTCAGGCTTGCAACCGTCAAACCTGGCTCCGGATGTCTTCGTCCAGCTGGAGAAAAGCCGAGTCCCCATTTCAGATCTCCTGCAGTGAGTGGCCAGGGTCGCTGCGTTCCCGTTTCACTAGGGGCTCCCCCACGCTCCGGGAGTCCGTGTCCACCTCGCTGCTCAGGTCACTAATGTCGTCTGCAAAGGATAAGTCTTGGCATCAGAGTGGGGAGCAGAGGGGAAGAGGTCCTCTTCCCCAACAGAGCAGGGTAGAAGACCCAGCACAAAGTTCCCCCTCCCACAGCGATTCAATCCCCGACCTAGCAGGACTTCCCTTGGAGGGAGAGGAGGTACCTTTGTCCAGCAGTGTCGGGGACAGGGATGTGAGGTCACCAAACTGAAAGGAAAAGCAGAGTTACAAGGTAAGTGAGGCTTATGGAGACTCGAGATGCCAGACCTGCAGGTTGGCATCTATTCCCAAGCAATTCTAACAAGCAGCTTAAGCACTCAGAAGAAACCACAAGCATCAGCAGTGCCAGTGGTGAAGAGCAGAAAGCAAAACCAACCACGTTTAGGGGAAAAGTTGCCATCTAAACCTCTGGGCAAACACCACACACAGCAATCCAGGGCAGGATTGAGCTCTGGAGCAAAGGGAGAAATTTCTCTGTCTCCCAAGTCATGACCAAGTGCTGTCACAGACCAAAGGATGGTGCCTTTTCTCCAGCCCTCTGTATCTGTCGGGCAGCTGTTCAGACACACCAGCTATTCAGGTCTCCTGGGACTCTACCATCAATCCACCTCTGTGCAACTCACTGCAAAGCCTTTGCATTCATGTCAGGAAAGTGCTTTGTCTTGCAAGGCCATGGTGCCAAGTGTAGCCAGAGAGCTGGGGATATACTGAGTTCTGCAGATGCGCTGTCTCCCTCTGTGACGAGGTCTGACAGACTACATTGCTATAACAATAATGCTGGAAAGTCATGCAAAGTTGGGCAGCAGAAGGAACTGAGGAGAGCAGGAGTTATAAAGTGAGCAGTGGAAATGGAAGGACACGATTCATCCTCTTTTGCTGGGAAGAATCAGCCTCCTCCTGGAGAACAGAAATATTGCAAGAGTTTAAAGAAGGAAAGGCAAAACCTGAAGGATGAAAGCTTCCCACAGCTAGGTTTTCCTGGAAGCCACTCTCTGCCTTTCCTGTTCCTTTAATATCAATAAAGACAGAGATTTTGCAGGGAATAGTGGGGACTCAGCAGCACTGCTGACCTGGGGCAAGAGCTCTGGTCTATCGGGAGGGGAAGGGAAAGCAAAAGGCGTGCAGTGGCTTTGTCTGGCTCCCCTACGTGAGCTCCTTGGAAGGAAGAAAACAGTTATGAGCTTCAAGGAGCAAATGAGATCAGTTCTAATCTAACAGTAGTTTCTATATTGCTGTCACAGATTGATCACTGCCTTTTAAATCTGGGCATTTCAGAGTGAAAAAATGGAAGTGGCTTCAGCTAGGCACGACAGGACCTGCCTGCAGGCCAGCCACCAGATTTACCATCTGATTTGTTAAAAAAAACCCCAACACCCACCCCCAACACAAAAACCCCATCATTTCTCTTCAAGTCAAAATGAGAGAGAGAGTGGCTGACTGTGCATGTAAGTCTGGAGCTTGCAGAGGCCTGAAGAAGTCCAGTGAACGGTACCACTGAAAACTGCAGGAAAAGTAACTTTGAACCTTTTTTTTCCTTGGTTTAGTTTTTGTGTTTGACAGCACATTGCCCTGGTGGGAACCCCAAAGTCAGGGTTGGTACCCACAGGTTATGGAGAGAAGTGGGGAGATCCTTTTCCTCCCTCCTCCAGGCCTCCGAAGCCCAGCTGATGCTCAACTGCCCCAAAACCCACCAGCTCAGGTATTAGCAAGCCAGGATGGAAGACGCTCAAGGAGCTGGATCTTTGTGCCAGGCACTCAAAAAACTCAGTAAATCCTTTGGCAAAGATGGTTATAAAAACATGTTCAGGACACAGTGTGGTTTGTGAGCCACTCACGTCTCTTTAAGTGCTGCTTAGTTTGGGTTTGTTTCCAGGGAATAAACAATTCTCACCTCTCCCATTACAGCAATTGGCGTCTCCCCTGTTGCCTGGGCAACACGATGCTCTACCAGATAAAACATGTATTCATCATAGAGCAGGCGAATCAGGTGGAAGGAACCAAAGCTGGCAGCACTGCGCAAAGTGAGGTCACGGATCACCATGGAGCTGGAAAATGGCCGGGAAACAAAATATTTGGATTGTGTTTTACACTTGTGTCACAGCTGATGTGAATTCTTGATCCTGAAGGTACTGTGGGACACAGTGCTCTGTTTCTGCCTCTAGCCCAAGAGTATCAAAGCACCTTAAGAAATTAGATGGAGGAGTATCCTATCCTCATCCTGAAAGGATACAGAAGACACAACACTCCCTACTGTACCAGGGCAGAGCAACAGTTAACCGGAATTGCTTGGCAGTAGAGAACTTGGCCTTGGCTTTTCAAGGAGCTATTTACATGCCCTAAACCCGATGCAGAAATATCGCTGAAATGAGAAAGAAAATGTACCTGTAAAAAGACCATTTCAACAGGAACTGCCTGGCTGCCTTGGGGAAGCTGGGACTACCCTCGTGATGTTTCAGGACTTGAGTAACAACATTATCCAGCCAATTAGCCCACTGGTCCAGAGAACTCTGCTGTTGCAGAGTGAGCTTGAAATCCTGCTCCAGCTTCTGTACCATGCCTTCCTCGCACTGGCACACCCACGAGGCTTGCTCCTGCTCAGGAAGAAGGGCTGACAGTTACTCATGCCAAGCCTGCATGGTTGTTGCATCCCAACCCAGGAATTCAACTTCATTTCTAGTAGACAAGGACTCCAAACCAGCTCTGAATCCTGCCTCCTCCGATCTGTCCAGGCCACAGTACAATACCATTATCAGAACTATATTATTATTGGTAGTACTGCTTCTTACAAAGTCCCTTAGTACCTCCTCCACTATTCACAGCGAGATGGCACACTTACCTGGAAAAGTAACATCAAACCCATTAAACTGTGCATTTAATTGCATCTTAGTATGGGAAATAAGATGCTGGTTACCAGCAGACAACCTCGTTATAGAGAGCCAGTTCTAGACAACATGACCTAGGAAAAGATACCATAAGTTACCTGCACATTGGCGAAGTCGACCCGATTGAGATCGCTGAGCATCTGGTTTATCTGGGAAGTGTTCTGCAGCACCGCACGGGCGGCCTGAGCCAGGTGGTTCAGGGACGTGTATCTCCGTAACGTCTGCGCAAAGGCACTCACTACCCCGACCTGCAACACAGCACGCGGGGCATCGCGAGCAGGAGGCCACGGGGCTGGAAGGTAAACTCTTCCCAATGCTGAACTCAAGCACACGTCAGCTGGGGTAACCTGCACAGTCACGCCCATGCTGCTGTCCAAAACGTACACCAGCGCTGCAGAGCAGCACTTTTGCAGTGTCTAGTTCATCTTGCAAACCAGCCTCTGCATTTCTTTTCTTTACGCTAACAGGTTTTCACACTGCCTCCAGCAGAGATCAGCAAGGTGAGAACAGGCTGCAAGAATCCATGGCTTTAGGAGAGGGAGAGTAGGAGCCTTAGGTTCAATCTCTGCAATACCGTTCAGTCCTTGAGGTGTCCTGTACTTTCTAGTAGGACAGCTTCATCCCAGTGCAGAGGTTTTATTCCAGAAAGCTTTATTTTTTCAGAATTTCAGAATTTCAGAACATGGGAAGGGTTCAACGGACCATCAGCTTCTGGTACAAACGAATTGCCCTACCTCTCCTCCCACTCCTTGCTGATTTTGGTTCATAGTTATTCATTACATTGTGCTAGTCTGGAGTACACGTGGCCAAACCCCAGCAGTGATTTCCAGTCACTGTGGAAAACTGCAACATGCACACGCACACTCAGGTCATACCCCTGACCTGCACTGCGCCCCCTCTGCTTACCTTGGTCTGGACAATCTGGGGGGGAAATTCACTCATTGCGTTCATCAGCCACCCTTCCAAACTCTTGGCAAAATTACGAATCGCCTGTGTAAGTGTGCCTGCAAAGAAGCCCGCAAAGTTAGAAAGGCTGCTCCGTATCATCTTTGGACACCACTTTCTCGCTGAGGACTGCTGTGGAAAGCACGGCCTCTGATCTGGTTAGCTGTGATCTCGATTTAGCTTCAAGGAAATCAGCTAGGTCCTGAGATGCACTCAAACTTTTCTTATTCTTATTCTCTAATGTTGTTACTGAAACTTTTCTTTTCTTATTCTTGTTCTTATTCTTATTCTTACTCTTATTTTTATTATTCTTTCTTATCCTTTTCTCATTCATGGTACTTCTGAGCATTTTCCAAATGCTGAAATACGCTCTTTAAAGACACACATGTGCCCAGCACGTAGACTGACACCAGCAGCTCAGGGGGACATGGCTTTCCAGTACTGCTCAGCCCCCTCCACAGCTGAGTTGAGGCCTTGGGGAGACTGATGCACGCACTTCATTGAGGAGCCGAATCAGGGAGAAAAGCCTCAAACCCATCACTAATCTCCCAAATGAAAGTTGACGCCAAATTTCTGGGAGGTGAAGTAGGGGATAGGATGGTCCTACACAAAAAAGGTATGATCCCCAAGGAAACATCTCACAAGGATTAGCTATGCTTACTTGCACATTAAGCTTATGCTTTTACCTTGACTTCTAGCCAAACTCAGGAGATGTGATATGCAATAAACCAAATTTTAAAAAGCATGGGAATTTCCAGAGGTCACAAAGTACCATCGACGCAGAGCAATGCTGCAGGAGAAATACTGCTGTTGCCATAATATTTGAGCTTGTATTCAAAACAAAAACCTCTAAATCATCTTTTACAATGGAAATCTTTGTGGCAAGTGGTAGCCAGACTGGGTGAGTCATGGATCGCTGTTCGACAGATGCAACATCCCATGACTCAGCCCAGCAAGGAGCAGGAGCTGAGCAGGATTTGGGACCAGCTGTGTCCTCCTGACCACGCCACAGGATACTCACTGGGCACCGGTCTGAGCACATCTGGGATGAGAATCTCCACCAGGGCTTGGTACAAGATGTGATCGCAGCTTCTCATCCATTTCAGGATGGGCTCGTATTTGCACAGAGTGATCAGCTTATCTTTTGGGAGGGTCCCTTCATGTTCTTCATCGCTGCGGAAGGAGGAGAGCAGCATTAGCAGCAGTTTGCATTCAGTGCATTCACCCTTCCTCTCAATTTCTAACCCCAGTTTTCAGCAGAAAAAAGCCATTCCTGTTTCTTTCAAAAGGAAATGTTTGATTGTTCGTACAGGTCTTCACTGACTCTGCAAGCGCCTCTCCATCCACAGGGTTGGAGCGCTGACTACAGTTTCTCCTCAGATCTGTATCTCCCAGTGCTTGGCCTTCGCTTCTTCTGTCTTTAGCTTCAGTTGCCTTTCACACACTCACATTCATGTGTACATGGGAACTGTACTTCAATACAGTCATTTCAGCAAGCAAATAATTAGCTGGTGCCTCCTTACAGACCCAGCTATATCCAAAACCTTCACACCTCCTTCCTCTGCTCTAAACCTCCTGAGCTTTATCAGTGGGGACAAAATGTTAGCAGTGAATGTTTTTTAAGCAGATTAGCCGGTATTGACAGATCCTACAAATGGTTTCGAGGTGTTTAACACCTTCAAACACTGAATGTTTTCAGAAGGAAAAAGATTTGGTGTTTTGATGAGAACAGAGCATATTGTCTGTAACTGAATGAGGTCAATCAAGCTTGCATTATTTTCACTCTATAGATGCATGGAAACTTTTCCTGCATGAGTAAGGCATAAGATATTTGGTTAAACAGCAAGCAGAGAAAACCAAAGCCTTAATGCACTGCCAGAGCATCAAAGGAGAGCTGCTAAGACACTACGCTGGGAACTGGGAATTTGCAAGGGACTTGCCCCATGCATTACATCACAACCATTAAAGCCAGACCTTGGACATACTGTAAAGAGGTACTTATAGCCTCTGCCTGAGCAGTTTTTGTAAATGAACTCCACAGGTATACTCCTAGAACACTCTCATGGAGAAACTGGCCATCAAGTATCTAAACTTTCTGTTAAGTGGAACAATATCCTGCATTTTATCATGCTTTCAACAGTTTGCCACTTTGACAGTATTTTGGTTTTATACTTATATATATAAAGCAAGGGGAGGGAGTGCTTTATTTACCTATCTTGATTATTAGCAGTGGCACAGAGAAGTACTAGAGCACACAGCCTCAGCAAGATAACACTAGTTTGGACAGAGCCCTGCAGAAATGCTGTCTCCAGTACCCAGCGCGCCTATTTGTACTGAGCACGGCTCTCTCTGTGGTGTTGCAATATGCCTTGGAGACATACCCTTAAGTAAAAGAGATTTTGAAACAATCAAACAAAGCTACAGTGATTCTTTGTGGGAAAATATCCATTGAGTAACATCTGCCGAGGACAACAAGGCCATATTCTACAGATTATTACGGGGTATTTGTTTATCAGTCAAACTTTCACCATTTTTCTTCTGAATATAAAATGTCAGTATTGGAAGTCCTTATATAATCTGTAAAAGTGGACAGTACAAACTTTCAACAAGAAACCTTCACCTTTTCAATTTTCTCTCTTTTCACTTATTTCCATTCCCCTGTCTCTTGGCAGCAGACTACCAATGCATAAAGGATGAAGAAAAGGCAATAACAACAAGCCAGGCAGGAGTACAAAGACCAGAGCAGTTTTGTTTGCCATTATGTGCCTCAAAACATGAAGCACTTAAAGATTTGGATAGCCATCCAAAGAAGTGAGTCAGTCTAGATGTTACGAAAAACTCAGAGTCTGAGGTGTCACTCAAGACTGATACCTAATGACATGGACTCGTAACTGTCTGCCCCTGCTGACCATTTACAAAAGCATCATCCCATTCTCATCCATCCAAACGCTCTCTGCCTTTTGGATTAGCACTTGTTACAGGAGGTATAAGGCCCACGGATACACATAATTAGAGCAGATGCTTTTCTCGTAGGTCTGAACTTTGTGTGATCATTGCGATATTAAACACTTCTGACACTCTTTGTAACAATTCTGCACAGAAGTAAATACTTTCAAGCCCTACAAAGCACTCAAAATGCCTAATGAAGCTGAAAACACCTCATGCATTTTAAAAAGATGAAATATCACAAAAAAATGGATCATTCAGAAATAATCAAAGCACAGCAGTGTACCTGGATGGCAGGGCAGTAGAGCCATCACTAGATGGTGTTTTAGGACTCCAGAAGGATTGCCACAGTTTCTCAATATAATGAAATTGAAGATTCATTACGACATCCAAAGTCGCCTAACAACAAAGAACACAACTCATTAGCTGCTCTGCTAGCATCTTGTCACACAGTGTAAGCATAGATTTCATGTGCTTTCATTTAGATTAAATAATTTACAAGAAAAATAACAGAAAGGGCATTGTTTTAATAATCAACATAACACAAAACAGGTCACGCAATGAAAAAAATAACATGAAGTGCAATACTTGAGTTGTAATACCTAGCAAATCAAGCATTCCCTGTTATACTCTAGCTTTTACCAAGAGCAGGATATGAGATGAGTACCTGAACTATGTCCCATATCAATGAATAAATCAATCAAAAATATTCCAAATAATCACCTCGCAGTGTCGCCTGTAAAGAAGCTGCAGAGTTTTCACATCATTCATGGTGACCCCTTCTTGTAAGAGGATGTTACCTAGATCAGGGGCTGGGAACTCGGGAAAGACATGGGTTACATCTAGGGAAAAAAAAGATTGGGAAAGATGGTGAGAGTTAGGAGCGCTCAGTTACACAGGACTGAGTGCAAGGTGCTGCTGTCGCTGGTGGCTATCTTTCATGTTTCAATTGGGGATGAAACAGGAGAAATAAGACTGATAATCTAGTACTTTCCCAATTCATGCTGCTATACCAGACAAAAAGCAAACAACTGCAGCCCATTTTATTCAGTGTGGAAAGGAAGATGTTTTCTTTCTCTCTGTAACAAAAGAAACAAGAATATATTTTCCTCATCTACTGCGCTTCCCATTAGATTTTCTCTAAAGCCTGAAAAATCTCTCTCTTGTATTTTGAGAGTACAATGGAAAATATAATTGGACAGCAGACATATCAGGAGGAACTGTATTTCAGAGAAGGCTCAGAGCTGGCCAGGATTTGGTATCTCTACTGGAAATGATGGAGACACATAGATCCATAACCAGCAAAGCCAGAGAGCTTGTCTCCCAAGGAGAAGGTCTATGTGGTTCATCTGCATTGGGTACATATTGCAGCCTTTGCAATGAAGAGAATCACTCTTCTCCCTCTGGCTGCTTGTCTTAGCAAGGCTCTTCAGGACCTCCACTCCTTCCATCCAATTTGGATAAAACCAGACAGATTAAAAACATACTTAGAGGGAACCGACAGATCTCACAGTGCAAGGAAAAAGCCTTCCTGTGGGTATGGAAGTTAGCAAATAAACTTAGCGAGTGTGATGTTACAAGAGCTTACTAGAATATGTACTATATATTAAAAATATATATATGATCTATATATAACACTGGAGATTTATTAGAAAAGCAAACAAATGCAGAACAGATGGGGCTTGCTGGACAAGACCTTCCCTCCTCTTAAAGTTATAAGCCTAGATGTGAGATACCTAACACCTTAAAGCAGTCTCCTCACCTATGAATTGCTGATGATGTTGACTTTGAGCAGCCACCGATTGCTCCGGCGTAGTGTGCGGGTTACTGTTGGACCCACTCTCTGCCATGCCATCCATCTTCTGTGCTGGTCTATACCTAAATTTAGAGTGTGGCTTGGGATTTACACAGGCACGAGCAAACATATACACATTATCTGCAACACAGTCATGCAGACTTTTGTGTTCATCATGTAATACAAGAGGTTACACTCAAGGCCAGCATTTTGAGGGCTGACCATTCATATCATCTACTCAAGCAGAAGGGGAAAATGAGCACCTCCTCTTGAAAAGCACTCCTCCAGACAGAATTAAAGGGGTTAAGAAGTTTGCCTAAGGTGATGCCAAAAAAATAAGAAAATGAGAAGCAGAGCTGGAGTGGGTGCCAGAGTGCGGACTCTCAGTCTTGGGAGCTAACTTCTGCATTTACTTTCTGTTTGGGAGCCGAAGAAATAAATTCTTCTGCTCCTTCTTCACTCCAGCAAGAACAAGAAGCGTCTGTGCTTCCAGGAGACAATTCCAAATTCCTTTGCACACTGTGTTTTGTATTAAAAATTACTCAGACACAAGACTAACCACAGCACTATTTAACTTGCATTGTTGCACAAAAAACCAAACCAAAACCAAAACCAAAACCCACCCAAGCACAAGAGAAGCCCCCAGGTTCTTTACACTGATTTGGCACAAACAACTCCATAGCCGAAGTCCTGAACCAGTTTGGTCAGAGGGAGGTGGTGAAAAGCGGCACAGGCAGTGGCATTCTCTGTAGCAGCAGGCTGCATCAAGCTGCCGGCAAACGGAATAGGCAGATAAATGCCGTTTCATGGAATCATAGAACAGTTTGGGTTGGAAGGGACCTCTAAAGTTCATCTCATCCAACCCCCCTGCAATGAGCAGGGACATACTCCACTAGATCAGGTTGCTCGGAGCCCTGTTCCAACCTGACCTTCAATGTTTCCAGGGATGGGGCATCTACCAGAAGTGGTTTTGGACCCTTTGACTACTCAGAGTGGCCAGTGACTCTCTTCCACAGCTCAGCTCTGCCACTTCAGCAACTCTTGGGTTTGAACTGTCCCAACATGCTCCCTTTGCTCCCAAGCGAAGCCAAGTCCCAAGATGGGGTCTGCCGCCTTCTTTGGGAAAGGACCCTTCCAGGGCACCGTTAGTGAGCTCCAAGACACTGGGAGCACCTACCTTTGCTTCTGGTGGATGGGCTGCTGCCTCATTGCCATGTACTGGGTATCTTCCTGCAAACGGTTCAACGGAGACTCTGGTTTTAGACGGATCCCGTAATAATGATATTTGGAGTTTCCCCTGGAAGTATCAGAGTTGAAATTGCTCAGTGTAAGTCAGTCAATGGAAGGGACATCGTAGCCCTGCAATTTACGCTTAGGCTTGTTTTGATGATACACCCTACTTCTAACAGCACACATCGGTTTGCTGCCAAGCACTGTTTGAATGGCTGAATTAATGAACTAATGAATGCCATCATCCCCTACAAAATTTAAAACCACATGTCGCAAAGTTCAGTGACATCCACATTTCAAACACGGAAAGGTTTGTTCCAAGTAACCCATGGTAACTGGAGAAGAAGAGGCAAGTGTTACAGTACACAGTGTTATTCAACAGAATGACAGAAAGACCTCAGGAGACACTTTGCTATTTGATTAGGGTTTAAGGATTTGTTTTTTCCATAAAAACAAACTTCCATCTTTATCTAGACTTGGATAAAATAGGCTTGACTGAAAGTCAACTACGATAAGAAAAATGTCTTTCTGTTGCCAGCACTTTCACAGCAACAGCGATAGGCTTTGATGTGGCTTTGTTCTTGAGTTGCTCATTTTTGTAGTTTTTGTAAAAACTGAAAGCTTTTTGCAAGCAAAACAGGCTGTAATTCTTTTTCCTTTGCTGGTCAGTAAAGCTGCTGTGATGCTCCTTAAGCAAACATCTTTCCATCACTTTAGACAGATGTGTCAGTTAAAGTTTTTCCACCAAATTGGAATTTTTCAATCCCCAAGTGTCTGCTTTTGGGAGCGAGAAGGACAATTATGCAGCCATGAATATATGACAACAGTATGTCCAACTTGGCTTTAGACAATTAATCGCTAACAACGGTTGAGCTGAGTCCTCAGTGGGAGAGGAGACTGAGCCAGGGGAGCAGCAGCAGGGTCTCCAGAGCTCTCCTACTGGGGATGCTTCAAATTCATTTGCTGCATCACTACTACGAGGTCTGGAGGCATCTTAAATCCAACGATGTGTCCCATTGGAAAATTACATAGAGAAATTTGAGAGAGGAACGTTTGTCAAAGAATTGACCCTTTCTTCCTTG
Source organism: Scopus umbretta (assembly GCA_013400535.1). Taxonomy (NCBI): domain Eukaryota; kingdom Metazoa; phylum Chordata; class Aves; order Pelecaniformes; family Scopidae; genus Scopus; species Scopus umbretta. Next base: position 18,512 of record VZTL01014725.1, read on the forward strand.
TTGGGGGAATTTTCTCTTTTTAAGGGGATGGTTGAATTGTTCAGTCTTTGTCACTGTACCGAAGGGTTTTATACACACTGAGTGCTCAGGTATGAAGTATGCTTTGCCCACATCTTAAATGATTTTAAGTGCCTGCAAATTAAATAACAGCTGCATTTATAAGCTAAATGAATGAATAAGAAAATGACGGTTGACAGCTATTTCCATATTTATTGAGGTTTACTGTATCCTTCCCAGCCTGCACATTTGCAATTTTACATGGGTTTTTTGCTTGTTTGATTTTTCTTTAATCCTTGATAGGATTAAAAAATTTCTCTCCTCTAAAGAAATTAATTCAGAGCTCTTGCACTTGAACTAATGTATAGAAATCCAAACTCTCCCCTGCTCTTCCTACGACTGTTGCCTCCACATTCCAGCTGTGGAATGCCCAGGACACATCTGGTTTTGTTCTCATTTTGAAGCCCAAATATCTAAGCTTGAATTTTATTATAAAATCTTACACAATCAGAGCAATCACTGTTCCTCTAGTGTATTAGCTACTTTTTTTGAATTAGACGCCGGGATAAAATGCAAACTCAGCTGTGCGAGCTGTGCAGGTACTTTGGATACCCCCTTGAAGGACACATATGTGATTACAGCAAGTATACTTTCTTATGTTATGCTTTTGTTGTAACATCATATGCATCTTTGATGTTTTAAAAGAACAAATTTGTCACAAGATTTGGCCTGCTGCTTTGGGAGTTTAAGAAATAAGCCATTTATATCTGTACAGCTTGTCTGCATTGAAGATGCAGGCACAGGTTCTGTTCTCATCTGTGATGGAGGAACTTTACTGGACCCAAAGGGAGAAATCGTTTTACTGCATCAGAAATTTGGGCTCTGCAGCTGACAGCAGCAATTGTGAAGATGAGTTACTTCATCTTTTTGAGACAGTAATGGAATGAGAAGAAGCCTAGGTTCAAATAAAATATTCTTAGGCTCCTTAGGAAATGGACTCAGACCAAATTCCACCATGTGGCTGGACAGGGCACTGTCACCAGAGAGCTGGAGTGTGTCTGAAATTAACAGCATTGTCAAGCCTCTCACACCGCTGATTCACGGTGAGAAAGCAGCTTTGCCTCACAACATACGGAAATTACTTCTGTGTCTCAGAATAGCAATTTTTTTTTCCCCAAAAAGATCACGGTTGGTTGTTTCTGTAGATCTCGGAAGAAAGACCTGTCCCTTCTAAATGATGCTTGGTAGGTTCTCAGTATGCATGAGAGAAGTTGTAGGACCTTTTTTTTTTTTTTAAAATGTAGATTCATACCAACCTGGTTCCCAGGCGGCGAGTCCTCAGCCCCATGAACACCGACCGGATCAGTTTTCCGAAGGAAGCGGCGTTCACTGGATCCAGTTTGTGCTCCTGGCAGTGCCGCAGGTAATGGTTGTAGAGAGAGCTCCTGGGAAGGCTGACGCCTTCTGCCGTCTCATAGTTGTCCAACAACCACTGGAGCTTTATGTATGGAAAACATAAATAAATAAAGAACACATGAAAGTCTAAAGAGCGACGGAACAGGCTGCATAAAACGTCAACACTTAAATGTCAGGAGAGCCTATCTGACATTACGAGTTCAAGATAACTTAATGCTGGGTAGCATTATAATTTTTACAAGTTAACTTATATAACTTATGCTGGTTGCATTTTTAGAAAAGTAAAAGGACCCCAGCCCAAGCTAATAGCCCAACAAAAATGCTGTCAGATTTTGCAAGAGCATTAAAATGTAATCCGCCTGCCATCTCAGTGTCCACCTCGGATTCGGATTCATTCCTGCAGAGCCAAAATAAAGCTGTAAGAACTCATGTTTTCCAAGAATAAAGATGTTAAGATACTGTCTAAGAGGAATAAATTTTAGGGGAACCAAATATGCTGCAAAGTCTTTATTAATTTGAAGATTGGCATGTCTGCAACTGTTCACTTAACAATAAAATTAATGGTTACCAAAGCAAGCTTAAAAATCTGAGGGGTTCCATCTATTTTTCAAAATTTGCTGTCTGAACTTCTTCCAAAATTTCTGTTGATTAGTTTGCAATTAGATATTAATCATTTATACCCAGACTGTCTGAAAGGGCAGGCCTCGCACACAATTCCTGTCAGCACAGGAATTAAAATGCAAAAAGACAAACCCCTCAATCTCCTTTAATTGGTTAAATGACTTCAGCATCAATAAAATAAGTGTTATATTAAGTGAATTTTTGAAGGAACTAGATCTACAAATGGACTAAAATCAATAGTTTTGGTAAGAGCGCTTTCATTGTCATTAGGGACATTTGGGATTAACATCTTCAAGACTTCCCTCTCCATCCAGACCTCTATCCCTGCATGCATAGGAGGCACAGCTCCACCAGAAGCAGCTGCATTCGGACCACATCAGTGGCAAAACAGACTCAGGTTATGGATGCCAAAATATTAGCCACATCATCTCCTTACAACAAATAGTTCAAGCACATATTGTAATTAAGCACAAACTTAGTCTAGAAATCAGCGGGATTTAACCATGCTCATGGATGTACAAGTTGGCCTATGCTTAAGTCTTCTCCACTCACACTCCAATATCTGTCTCTTTTCTACCATTTTCTCTTGGAGAAACTTTGGGGTCCCAATTCACCACTATACTCGAGTTTTATATCAATAACTCTTGTGAAAACACAACCTGAAATGTGCAATGACATCTCTGACACCTCACTCCATTGAGTTATTTTTGGTTTATGTATTTCACATCCAACTTTGCTCTCACACAAAGGCTCTTCAGCACCTATGAACGTATGTTCTTTGGTTATCATTCACATATCCAAATTTAAATTTCTGCTACATAAAATGAGCTGTACAGTTAAAACTATTTCATTCATTAGTTGCGTGTGATCCAAATCAATCACAAGTTCAAATGACTGGATCCATGAGTTTTGGTGGCCTTTGGAGCAGACCAGGGGCTGCCAATGCTGGAAGAAGAAAAAACTCTTGGCCATGTTCTCCTCTGTCCTGCTTTTCACAGAGCTTGCTTGTCACCTTCCCACCTTCCTCCAGTTACACATCACTTGAGACACTCTTTGATGTGTTCTTCCACATAGATCCTTCTGACCTCCAAACCCTACAGTCCCAAGAGGTGGTGTTTGCTAATGATCCGTGTCCCTTCGTGCTCTCATCTGAAGAAAAGACATCCCTCGGAAGCCCCAAAAAGCTGTTCTGTAGCCCTGAGCCTCCCCCACCCAGTAAGCTATCTCTAACAAAAGTGGAACCCAGTATTTTTGACATAAAAGACCATCAGAAGCTCAGTTTTTAAGTAGTCCACACCTGTGCTAATTTTGCTGCATTCCCTGCATTTAAAAGGTTAATGATTAAGAAGGCTTTTTTTTTTGAACTATTTATTTTATTTATTCTATGGAAGATACCGAATGTGGATCAGCTACTTATTTTCTAAACATGTTCTAATTCCAAGCCATAAAAATAAAATAAAAGTTGCATGTGACTATGGAAAATTCAGATATAGATAAAACCCTCTAATTTAAATTTAATCCTGGACATTTTTGTCTAATCCCAGATGTTTCTAGAATATTCCCTTTATCTTCCAAGCTCTCCTTTTCTGCAAGTGTCTTTTTATATTCCTTTAAACATTACAGAGTTTCACAATATGAACTCCCACTATTGAATTAGAAATCTTTTACGAAATGCACAAAAGAGCTTAAAAAAAAATCTGTCAGAATATAAGTAATTTTCAAAACATGATTTTTGTTCTTCCTGCATTAGTAATAACAGAGCGGGCATTTAAAATGAGAACGTTAAAGATTATTTCCATTTGTATACCTTATTCTGTTTACTTTTTGGATGTTGCTCAGTTGTGACAATGACGAGATATTCTACAGTTTCATTTCTGTGTATAATACGATCAGATTCCAATAAAATCCCTACGGAGCCGTATGCTGCTTTGTTTGTTACAGGCGCTACAGGGGAACATTTAAATTTCATTTCTACTTTATTTCTATTGATTGTTTGTTTTGATTTAAAAAAATAATCATTAGCAAAAACCTCGTCCTTGTTCAGCTCAAGGATGGCTCTTTTAAGGATGGAAAAAGCAATACACGGGACTGTCTGAGAAAAGAAAACCTTTTTTTTCTGAAGGTCTAGGGTTGGAGAGATTTTCTTATGGGCACTTCTATGAAAAAGCAACCAATGAACACACACATTTGTGGTTCATATCTAAGGTGTTTTTATCTGAGACTAAGAGAACCAGGTTCCTAAGTCCCTGCTCAGTCCAGCTCAGAGTTAGGACTGACCCTGGACCACCGGCGTGCTGCTGAGCATCCCGAGCTCAGCAACAGGGAGAAACGCTTCCCTCGCACCAGGAGTTCCCTGCTCAGCCCCACCGGTCTTTTGCAATTAAAGTTTCATCAAAACCTATACATTTTCTTGAAAAGTCTCTTTTCCAGAACAAGTGCCCATCAGCTCTGGTCCCTTGCATAGTCAAGTCCTGAGCCATCTGTGTACGTGAGCACAAGCTCCAGCATCACCTGCCTTTCTCCTCTGAGCAGAAGATTCATCCTCCATTAAGTCATTACATTCTGCCCCTGGCTAAGGGAGAATTATTCCCTTTAACAGTTTTACTACTTCTCCATACAGTCTCATTTTAGCTGTTTCCACCTAAACACCATTTGGGAGTTAGATCTTTGCGTCAGGGGAAAAACTCCATCAGCACCTGCCTAAGAGCCATTCAGCCACAGGGAAGATGTTAAATGTTTGTTTTTTTTTGGGGGGGGGGGTATTTTGGGGTTTTTGGGGGGTTTTGTTTTACAGGCAGTGAGGAAAAAATACATTTTCCCCCTACTTCTATGAGTGCTATGGATATCTAGGAGCTGCAAGACCTCATGCAGGTTACAGCATCCAACTACTTCCTTACGCACCTAGCTTTAGGCACTCTTGTACAAAAACTGGTAGTCATTTTTCTCAAATCTCTTGATCATCTTGCATCATCTGCAAGCTCATAACTGGCAAAGAAGTAATCCTCTGACCCAGTGACTCTGGAGTACACTTGTGAGCAGAGCTTTCTCATTAACAGTAATAGATTGACATAATTTCATTAGAAACATCATGTGTCAGTGGGGTATTAACATTACTTAGGCTTCCAAATTTGATATTTGAAGTGCACTTAAATAACCTCTCAGAGAGTTTTTGAAGCTGAATTAAGTTATCAAGTGTGGCTCCATTTCACACTGACTTTGTTTAAACAGCATTATGTAAAAAATTCCCTCTTGACTGAGATATCTTTAGTTTTCCCTTTTTTTTTAAAAAAAAACCCCAAAGATTCCTGGCATGAAACATCTGCTGACAACAACAAACCAAACCATTATCCCAATAATTTACAGTTTTGCAAAATGTGGAATTTAAAACAAGTGACAGAACATTTAACGGAAAACTCTGCAACCTTAAGAATAAAAGCAATTAAGTCACAACTAATAGTGCAGTTAGCGTTATCTCACACCTTCCTCAGCTACTAGCTTTTGTCAAGCTCATATTTTGCTTTCCGTCTTGACAAATCACAGTCACCTGCTGCTTCACTTACTGGTTCTCATGTGCAAGCCTGACAATATCGTGTGTCAGTCACACAAGTATTTGGGATAGGTAATCCTCTGTCTGGTTTTTGTTTTGTTTTTTTTTTTAATATAAAGAGGTGGGAACTGAAACTTCCTGGATAGCAGAAACCCTTGTAACACAGCACGTGCCAGGGAAGACACGCAGAGAGGTTCCGCACTGCCCGCTCATTGGGCTTTCCCATACACTGCCGTTGGGAGCAACCTGCAGCAGTCTCCAGTCTCCAGCTGGTGGCTGCCACATCCCTGGAAACATTCAAGGTCAGGTTGGACGGGGCTCTGAGCAACCTGCTCTAGTGGAAGATGTCCCTGTTCACCGCAGGGGGGTAGGACGAGATGACCTTTAGAGGTCCCTTCCAACCCAAACCACCTGATGATGATTCTGTGATTCCAGTCCAGCCTCCTACTCAAATCAGGGCTCATGTCCAAGGGAGGTCAGGTCCCTCACTCCAGTCATTCAGGCTCATTCAGTTGAGTCCTGAGAACCTCCCCAGGCAAAGGCTGCACAGCCTCCCCAGGCAATGACACCAACCTTCCTCCAGCTCTGGACAGGGATTACCTGATCTGGTTCTGAAACGTGCTGCATTTCCTACAGGCATTGCTCATACATCCTCGTTATTCCTACATGTCTGCAGACATCGTTCCATGCTCTGGGAAGGCAGAGCAAGGACACTGGAGGTTCATGGGGCAGCAACGGCCCCGCAAGTTTCCTTGGCTCAGGCTCTGCGCCTCGGCAGAGGGAATTACCCACCCCAGCCCTGGAGCTGCCCAGGGCAGCACATTGCTTGTGCCTGGACTGACATCTTCAGCAGGGACGAGCAGAGAGCAGATGTGTACACACATGCTCAGGAAGTCATTTATTTGCTTTAGAATTTGTGAAAGAACTTAAGCCTTATGCCAAACTATGAGCTGTGACCTGAGAAGAGAGACATTAAGTTCTTCACTTCTACCGTGCAAGACAGATCCTTCCCCTGGGGCAGATCTGATCAGAGGCTGGATTGGGCCCAAACTCCATGCTGTGCAGCCTGTGATCAGATGAAATCTCTTTTCTGTCTTCGCTTTTTTAACTCTGTCCTTTTCCTGCCTTTTTTCAAACCTCCTTCAATACGACACCACGACCCATCCTGTCCTACTCTGCTCTGTCCCTTTCTGCACTGGGGTGAATAAGAAAAATTCTGCGAGCAACATTATCCTTAGACAAATCTGCATGGCTCTTGGGGCACAGCACAGGCATGTGAGCATGGCCACAGCCTGGGACAGGAAGGATGCACAGAGGTGCTCAGAACAGGAACTACCAGCCTGATTCTGCAGGTTTGTGTTTCCCCAGCTACAACAAGGAACCTTCAATTTCTAGAAGTTGAAATAAGGATCGAATTTATCCAGGAGCCATGGCTTAGAGTTCAACATCAGCTTAAGAGAATCAGACTGTTAGGTTTAATGTTCCTTTCATTTTCTCAGGCTATTTCTCTAGGGTGAAGAGGGCAAATACTTTTTTTGCAGGGCCTAAGAATGACAACTGATCTGCCCCCAAATACAAAGGAAAAGGAAATCTTTTAGAATAAAGAAGTACTACTTTGCGCACTGTGAATTATCAAAGCAGAACATGCTTCAGCCTAATCCAAAACACACTGAAGTCAAGGCAAGTCCAATGACTTCAACAGGACTTGAATTAGACCCTTCAAATCTCACACGAGCATGTGCTTGCCGTTAAGTGTTACTGCATGGGAGCCATAATCCATGATGCAGAAAGCCCAGTAGAATAGTGGGAACTTCACGCAAAGCAGGGAAATTATTGGCATAGTGAGAAGAGAGAGGTCTAGCAAATAAATTTAGCATAGCATTGTAACAGTAATGGTCTTCCTGAGGCACAGAAAGAGGCAATAAAGGCATTCACAGGAGTAGGCTTTTGGTACGTGCTATCTAAGGGATCTCTGTCTTGATTCACACCAAGTTATTGCTGTAGAATTGCAAGTTATTTTCCAGCCATCTTTCAATTCCAGTGAAAGGAAAGAACTTCCTCAAATGTGCTTATGTAATTGCCAGCAATTTCCATTGCAAGGCAGATGAAATAAATAAACACAGGGTAGAGGCAGTTAACAGAACCCAGAGCATCTCATAAACAAACATTAACATCATGGCACTTCTTGCAGGTTCTCGTTTCTTGGGAATGGGCTGCTTTGGGCAGCACAGCTGAATCACAGGCTGCTTTGAGTGGCTTGTGCTGTTGAATACACCAAAGAGCTACAAATAATGCTCCTACCAAAGCAGGAAAAAGGTTGTAAATTCCGATTGTAACTTACATGGCTGTTGAGCAAACTGCTTTTGTGTGATGTAATCCCTTCATTTTTTTGTAGGTTTTCAATCGCCATTTCAAGCTAAAGAAAATGTGCACAGGGGAAAAAAAAAAAGGAAAAAAGAAAAAGAAAGGAAATCAGATAGTTAGCAACAGCCAGGATTATTATTTCTTTATTAATATTTGAATGATTAATGCTTTATATCAACAGGCTTGTGAAAAAGAAGCAAACAGATGAGGCACAGTCCTTATGGGATGAAGCTGCAGAGACGTTATTGTATGGCATGCAAACTAACAACACAGCAAGAATCCCTATTAGGGTGAAAGAGCAAGACCAGGGGGCTTTTGATCTTCCACTATATGCATAGCCCATTTATGAAAGAGAAGTGGTTTTCCTTCTCCTTTCCCCTTCATGCCTAGACCAAAACACCACCAGACAGATGTGCTGCAGCAGGTCAAAGGAGATTTGCTGCAGAGAAGGTGCATTTTACCCAGATCTTTCAAGGAAAACTGCAAGTAATGACTTCGGTTATTATTACTTCTTCACATTTGGACAAAAAAATAATGGCAACTAAATAAAACAGGGGCACAAGGAGGTTTGACACACAGAATGCATAAGCTGGAATGGATAAGAGCACTTTGCTACTGAAGAGAACTGCAAAGGGACTCTGAAGAGAGAAGACAGGTTTCAATTAAGTGAGCTTCTTCCCATGAAGACAGGCTGGCACACCTTGATGCTACTTGTGCTCATTTCCATTGATCTCAGAGCTTCTGCAAGCAGAGTCATGGTGAGGCATTCTGGCCCCTGAAGAGCCCCCTTGCTTTCCTCTGTCTAGCTTCTGTTCTACATGCAGCCCAGCTATGGCTGCTGCCTTGTGCCCAGACCCTCTCCTGGACCCTTCTTGTCTTGGCAGTGTTGGGTTGACAGTTGGACTAGATCATCTCAGAGGTCTTTTCCAACCTTAACGGTTCTATGATTCTATGATTCTCCTTTCTGCTACTGAGGCTTCCTTGGCAACCTCTGGCAAACTACTTAGCAGATGGCTGCTGGTCCCAGAGCTCTAGTGGTCCTGAGCACAAGATTTTTGCAAGTGAGCAAGGAAAAAAAAACCCAACCCCACCCCCCCATTAAGGGACTGGCAGGAGCAGAACCTGCTGTTTCTCCAGTAGAGGTTCTCAAAACCCTGTTATCTGTGACCTGTTAGTGCAGGCAGGACAAGGCAGCACAGAGCAGCCAGTGAAACTTGCAGTCAGCAGCTATCTCTAGCATCTGTCCTCATTTGACATGCATGGTGGTGCACTCATCTGTAGGCACAAGCACAAAGCATCTGCACAATGATCTGTCAATGGCATCCTTCACATACTAGCTAGCTTCCTGTACCAGTTCACAGGGACTCAATGCACGGTGAAGATAAAAGTCGAGATAAACCCAGCCATTTACAAAACCCAGCTCTGTCACAAAGGTGGGAGGACAGAACAAATCAGATCTAATTTCTGAAGTAATGTTCAACAACCAAAGACACAGTCCGTGCCATATCGATGTCTGAACGTGATACTCCATCCAAGCACTGCCAGCACACGTCCCTTGGTTTCCATCCAAAAATGCCATCGCTGTGGCACTTCTCAAGAAGTTATCACTGAATTCAAAAAAGGGTCAGTCTACTACTATGTGCCAGTGGGGTTTTTTGAGAAAACTGCCTAGCATACCATGAGGTACCACAAGGAACCGAAGACTAATTGCTGATGCAGCCTTCAGGAAATGAGTGAGTGTTAGAGGGAGACACCAATTCCTTCCTCTGTTCAAGGAGCAGTGCGGTGCAGTTGAGCAACAACTTACGCAAGCACAGAAACACTGCCTGTCCTTTTGGCATTTTGGTAGGCATCCCATACAAACGGACACCTTGCATCTGCAGAAAAGAATATTAAAGACTAAAAGCTCTTAAACAGCCCTGCACGAAGGTGAGGAGCTCCAAGAACCCACTTATGGCAGGTCTCAAGGACTTCTTCTCTTGGTATAGCCTAACTTAAATGAAGATTAATAGTGCTCTATTGGCACAGACATCGAATGGGACTGCTTCATGTGCTGTTTCAGCCCATTCAATGGAGCAGAACATCATTATTCCAGCAGATATAGAAAACAAGTTTATTTAAATACTTGAAGACTTTATTTAGTGTACATACAGTCTTTACCAAACATCTCTCAAGGCAGCTCTTACACCATTGCTAATTCTGAAATGCTACCTTGTTCCCAGTCTCCTCTGAAGATACTCTCCTTGCTTTCAAGGTCTTGGTGCTGGCTCTGCCTCAAGCATTCAACACCCTCCAAGACCTCTCACTTCCCCATTCCTTGCAGCTGCCTCTCTCATTGTCAAGCCCTCACATTGCCAAACCCTCACATCGCTGGCCACTTTGACATCCATCCCCTTTGCACTACACCCCCAAGGCCACACGCAAACACTATGGCTTCCTTGTCCACATCTGCATGAGCTGTACTTTTCTTCCTCTCCAAAAAGCTCTTAATCCTGCCCCAAATATATTTTGCCAGGACTACAGCCCCTCCGTCCTCTTTAACACCAGCCTTTCCTATCCTCTGTTTAAGCAAGACACTGCAATGAAAAATAATGTTCCTACCTGTTGATTTGATTTAGTCATTGCTCTTCTTAGGCCTTCCACTATCAGTTCACCCATTATTATGTGAAACTGAAAGCAGTTATCATGGCTCTCTCTATCCCCCTCCAACTTTGGTCTGTGCTGAAAGAACTGAAAGCCACACATCGACACATCCCTATACTGTCTTCCAGGCAAGCATCTATGCACTATTTGACCCTCTTGAGCCCCTCCACAAGAGCCACAGACATTCTGAAAGTTCATTCCTACATGCAACAGAGTGAAATTCTTTCAGATGCATTTTCATAAAAGTCACTTCCTAAATTCTTTTTTTCCTGGACAGCTTTATCCCATGTGATAGACAGCTACAAACTAATTCTGTTCATGGGACATTTCTATTGACACATACTCTACTTGTGCTTTTTACATTGTGCCCATCACCATGGAAATAAAAAAAAACCCAAACCCCCGAACCAAAAACCAAGAGTAATGTTGTGCGGCTTTGCAAGATGCAGTCCCACGCAGGTGACAAGATCAGCAGCTACTTCCTTCAAAACAAGCTTGAGCAAAAATCAGAGGATGTCCAATGCCAGCTTTTAACTATGATCAGTTAAAATACATACACACACAATTCTTACACAAGAAATGAACCCCAGCTAATCCAGATGCATCTGTCATTTTCTCTTCCACCCAAAGCTAAGGACTTTTCCCCACAGATAGCTACTTCTACCTAAGGCAGAGCACATTTACTCCAGGATCAAAGGCAAATCTTTCAAGACACAAAGATTCAGGAAAAAAAAGTGAAATTTGTATTCTCTATGGAAAAAGAAAGTACAACCTAACCAGCCAGATTTTCAAGAGTACTCAGTGGCAAACGGCTCCTGTTTTTCTCCCTGGGTGGTGCTGTTCACATTTTAATATTTGGCTATATACACTGAATTACACCTACATTTGTAATTAAGTTTACATACAAACATATGAACACACATAAGTCAGTCTGGAAAGGAAGGTGAGCAGAGCTCCAACCCATTCCTGGCCACAGCTGCTACTAAGGGCTGGTAGATTTTCAGACAAAAGTCCTGGTACCTTCTAGCTGCAGAAAGGCTGTTTTTGGTTAATAGTTGTATCCCCCCTGAGTCCCACACAGCTGTACACCTCGACTGACAGTTGGAGGGACATCATTAAAAAAATTAGAGCTTTAAAACATTTGTTTCATCAGTATTATCCCTAAAATACATCTTCTGTAACACATGGCATGGACAGAATACACAATGGTGTAGGAAGTATATACAAAGGCTTTTCAATCACTGTGCATTTGGCATGATCAGCTTGACATACCTCATGTGCTCATTATCCACTATGTTAATAATGGATTTTTCAGGTCTCTTCATAATTAAAAATGTATTTATATATTTCTCTATTTTGGGTAAGCCAAGCCTGTGTTCAGGTGTTATACTTATTAGAAAATGTAAATATAGACAATTCTTTTGAATTTGGAAAGCCAAAACATTTTGCTCAGGGGGAAAAAAAAAACAACCCCCCTGAGAATTTTCTCTTATCTCCATGCTCCATAATTTCAGTGACCCACTCAGAAAGTTTGATAACCCTCTGCCCGCCAGCAAGAGAGACATCCCAAACTCCTGTTGGAAAATATCTGTAGTACACCAGTGTCTATTCTCTCGCTTGCATTTGCATGGCACATTATACAGACATATACACAGTGATAACGACAGGAAGTTTTATTTTCTGAAGGCTTTTCAGTTCCCTTGGAATAATTCCTGGCCCCTGAGCTGCAGCATCTGCAGGGCTACATACCGTTGCTGGAGAGGAGCGTGAAGTATGTGACAGAGAATGTCTAGTGTTTTCCATCCCCCCATGAATGAGATAGGCTCCCGAGCCGGAGAGGATCGGACTTCCCCCAATGTCCATGGTGATGCCCACCATGTTGTGAGAGGGAATGGCTGTAGGAGAGGATGCCGCTGTAGTCACCTGAGCTCCACCTCCCTGCGGTTCGAAATAGGATGCTGCACTGCTGGGGGCGTAAATCTGAGCTTCGGTGTTGTAGGAGTAGGCGGCTCGTCTGTCAAAGGAACAATAGGGTCAGGAGGTGGAGCGCACTTCTGGAGGGGAGCTTGCAGAGCTACTCTCATGGACAATAGTTTCCGCAATCTGGACCACCTTTTAAAAGAAACTCGCCTCCACTGTCGGTGGGATTCGCTCCATTGAAATTGAACCCTGTGCTGTAGAAATCACTCCTGACAATGTTAATCAGTCCTGTGATGGCCCTGGAGCAAAGGCCCACAGCCACAGCAAGAGCAGAGCCCAGGAGTCGCTCTGCAGCCATGATAGGCAACCTTTGTACCAAAGGCTGAGGGCATCCTGGAGGGCAGCAGGGGCATCAGGCCCAAAGCTGGGGGGCACAGCAGAGAGGAGGAAGAGGAAAGCTTACAACATCCCATTCTTCCTCTAGCACTTATGCTCTGGTTCCTAAAGGTGTCCCACCTCACCACACAATGGGCTGGGCAGAGCAAAGTACTGGTCCCTTTTATACAGCAGGATTCCCTGGAGAACAGTCCCTCCATGAGGACAACACCTCCCCCAAGGCTGGAGTCTGGCTGAGACTACCCCCATGCACACAAGGGAGCATGTGAAACAGTTCCTCCTCTTCCTCCTTTTAAGGATGGGCAGTGCCAGCAGCCGTGCTACGGTGGAAAGAGCCTGGGAGGACGGACGGAAGGGCACAGCCCAGCTGGGAGGGAAAGAGGGGCTCTGCTACAGCCAACAAGAGAATCTTACATGGTTCCATTGGTATAAACAGCTTCTCCTCCTTCCACATACTGGACCTGGGATGGATATACATGCTGCACGGATTGCACCTGAAACAAGCATCATAAACTCGAGTTATGGATATGTTATTGCCTAGGAACAGCAGGAGAAATTGCATATTACATCCTTAAATAACTTTCAACCTTACCTTGATATTTAGGCTTTCTTTTTAAAAGAAAAAGAAAAAGAAAACAAACAAAAACCCCACGTGCTTAGGAATCCCAAAGGACATATTTATTTTAAAAGGTCAGATCAAAATAAGTATTTGCTCCATGAGCAGTGGAAACAATGGAGCTGGGTTTCCTCTGCACACATGCCTCAGGGCTAGTTCTTCGCTGACTAATAAGAGTGAGATCATGCTGCAGCCTTTCCTTCAGAGAGGAGGTTGGCAGCGTTGGCAGTGTCCATCTGCACCCCAGCTCCCTTTTTCATTGGTCTGGGAGGGATGTAGTTGCTCTCTGTCAAGTTTTTTTTTCTGAAACTGAGCAACCAAATGAAAAATTGCTAGAGGAAAAAGTCAAGAGAGTCAGATTCACTGTCCACATGAAGCAGCACCACATATGCCTGGTTTCTTAGGAAACAAGGACTGCAAAAGGCAAAGTTCAGATAAATAAAAACACTCGCATGGCGCTCTGTCACCTAACCTTTCCATGAGGCCACATGCAGTCAGTACATTTATTTGTGTAACTAAAAAAAATACCAAACACTTTGCCTCTAAAAAATATTTACAAAGGAAGACCGCTTTTAAATGGCAATTAAAAGCCATCCATCAAATCTTCAGATGTATGAAAGACAACTGCTACAGTAAAGGTTCTTCTAAATATCTTAAGAACTTCTTTTTCCATCAGTCTAAGAAAGGAAGAGAGAGATGAAGAAACCTGCTCTCACAGCGATCCCCAGCTCTCTAATTGCACACAACTCTCTAATTAAGAGCATGGGTTTTTCTAAACAGCTATCTGGCACAGTTTCAAATGTCATGTGGGACATAGGGTCCTGCTGACATGGGGGTCCCTGAGTGGTGTTGCACACCAGAGATATTACCTGTTGTGGAACCTGCTGAACTCTGGGAACAGAGATTTGCTGCATCTGCGCTCCTTTGGGAGCGGAGCCTGCTGCTTGGACCAAAACCCTCTGAAAGAAGAAGATATAGTAACATACACTTATTTGCAGTCTGTAACACAGGTGGGTTAGGTGTTCTCTTTCAAACTTTCATGGAAAGCTTGCCTCCTACTCCAGAGGCAGCAGTACCCCTTACTTAGCGTCCCTGTGGTTCCCATCCTTCCAATGCAATCTGCACCAGACACCAGCCTGAACTCAGTACCCTAAACCTGGGAAAAGCAGAGAGCTGCATCCCCATTTTCTGACATGGACCATCTTTAAGTTTCCACGCAAGGGAACAACAACAAACGGTTGACAAGAGGAGCTCAACATAAGGTTCAGTCGCAGCTAAACAAAAGCCACTCCTCACACATTCACATTTTCCTCCTAGAGCTGCAAAGTTTCTCCTCTTACGGCTGCCATACCAAACCACGCTCCACCTCCTGCAACATGAAATCGCACTCTCCAAGGTGTCACGGCCCTTATGGTTTCTAACCACACAAAAGTTCAGATGGTTCTGCACCTCCCTTCAGTGCAACCAAGGGCACAGAATCACTTTGTGTTGCCTTGTGGTGGTCACTCTGTCCTCTACCTCTTCACCGTCATTTCCATCATCCCCCTGCTCTTTGTGTTACACTCAGCATTCAGTTTGAGGTTGGACACGCATCTTGTCAAGTGCTAAGCACCTTGCAGATCCAGTAAAACAAGCATGGGGATGTGGTGAATGGAAAGAAACGATTCAGTGAAGGCCGTGGGAACAGAGCTTGGGTACCGGCATGAGAGTAAGAATGGAAACATTCAAGCCAAATATCAGTATGGCCTTTTAAACTGAGGAGGACCTTCCCTAAGGAGACAGCCTTCCTCTGTGGCTTGAGGCTTTAAAAAAACCCAGCAGATGGGGCCAACCAAACAAAAAGGTGCAAAACAATCCCACATGAATCCTAGAAGAGACCTTGACAATTACTGGCTACCTTATATGAACGTATTAATGATTTTTAGCCCTCTGACACCCTCCCACCATGCCCTTTGTAACCAGCCAGAAATTCTATTCTAGCAGAATTACAGGAATACAATAATTGCCCAGATTTCCAGGCAGCCTCTGCATCACTGGTCCCCAGGATGACCTTCAGTAAGTCTGGGTACATTGGAGATCCTGCAGCTGAGCTAGCAATAAGGACACGCACACTTATGCCACCCATCACTCTGCCCATTTTCTCTCCACAAGAGGCTGTAACCGTGCGCAATGGGAACATTAGAAGCCCCTTTTCAAGTCAGGCCTTGGCAATGCCACCTACATCAAAGTTGCACAAAGATCTGTTCCTTTCTCCTACTTTTTACCCATTCTCTGTCATTGCTTTTACCAAACAACACATGGCACAGCTGCCCAGCTCAGCTACTTGTGTAATTTGTCACTGCCTGTCCGGTTGCTCCTACTACCTTCCAATCAAAAAAAATTAATCATCCCCAACCTGTAAGATGAGGCCATCCTGCTCATACAGCCTTCTCTCACACTGAAAGGTAGACCAGTGATCAACAACACCAAAGGCTTCAGCCTCACACCAGTCATGCTGCCAGTAGTTCATTCCTAGTATTTTCTTTGTGCTGCTGGTGAGAAGGGAAGCCTCTGGACACTCCTTGTCTTCAGCAATCTTCCCCGATCCTCTGGGTCTTCCTTAATCCATGGAGTTCCACTCAACACTCCGTGTCATGATGACAGCACTGGCAAAGGCTGGACTGGTAATTTCACAATCCAAAGCCAATGGATTTTCTAAATTTCTTTAACATGATGTCACAGTCAAATTCACACTAATGACTGACAGTCCCTAAGATCCTTCACACTACTGATCAGCGATATCCACATCTTTAAAATATGAACAAGAAACGTCACCCAGAGAAATCGAAGATGGGAATGCTGAAAGATCACAGAGAGCTAGCCAACCATATGAATGTCCACGTCTCCTGGTGAATCGAATGCTCCTACCAATTCACAATTTTTAATTGTTCCTTTTCGTCAACATCCAATGGCAGCTACTTCTGCTCACTTGGGAGTTGGAGAAGGGTGTAGCTAAGTTGTACCCACCCATCCTCTTATCCCTCCAGCTTCCTGTGACAGAAATGTCTTTTGATAGTTCCCCAAATGGCATAAAAAGGAACCAGTTTTACTTAACCCTTCCTGTTTTCCATTAGGTAGCTTTCATTTACTGGCTGAAGCTATCATTCCTCTCCTATCAGGAGACCTCCCAAGAACATCATATTAATGTATATGAATCATGAATCCCCCCCTCCCCAATTCAAAACGTCAGGATCCACCTACCAAAGGAAGAGACCAGCATGTGGCTCCTCCACCCTCTCCCCACACTGGAACTCCCTCCACCTCTTCCCTGTTGAGCTCGGTACCCTATTTGCAGAGATGCCTTTAAGGACAGTTTCATTTTTTCCTGCTTTTATTGACAACAGGATATTATACTGAAGGAAACACCAAACTGGCATGAAATTACTTCCTTGGGTAGCTAAGTTAAAAGATCCCATGTTTTAAAGCTTTCATATTTGGGCTAACGCATGAAATATCTATGGCCTTTATCAAAACAAAGTCCAGGAACAGGTTCTTCCCGCTACCACAATTAACAATCCTCTCCCCCATATAAAAACCCTGGATTAAAATATATCTGCCTGTGAAACAGGTCTCCTCTCCATGGAAACGGCATTCCCAGCTGTGCATACGTTACCTGCTGAGACGCTGGCACTGGCTGCACTACTGGAGCTTGGGCTGATGCAGAAGTGTGAAGCGCCACAGAAGCTGCTGAGTCTGATCCACCCTCTGAACTCTGCATGCTCACTGCTGGGGAGAGCAGAGGGGAGATCAGCCAGGGAAAGCACAGCCACACACCGCAGCAAACGCCCGAGGAACTCGCATCTAACAGGAACAAAATCCCAGTGGAAGATCCAGGGGAAGTGCTAGGAAGGAAGGTAGCTACCTTCCTACACAGAGGACTCTTTTTAGTCTTGGAGCTAATTTTAATACAGTATTATATTAAGAAAAAAGAAAGTTGCACAATTGTTCCACAGAAAGGAGAGGGAAGGAACAGAAAATGCACTTCTAAATATAACCGAGAAGTAGCGTTGGAAAATTATTGTGTCATAGTGAGGATAACTTCAGATCTGGAAGAGTAAAAGCATATTTTAAAAATCATTTTTCCTCCCCCTCTGCCTTATCATGTTTAACTACTGCAAAAAAATAAAAATTTAATCAAATCTAAGTACATGCCTGGAGCTTAACTAACGCCTTCATTTGGAAAGTAGGGTGGTCAATTTGGGTTTATAATCACAACCGGTAATGAAACATGAATAACAGAAGAACAGTGATTGACCATTTTCAAACCCGCAAACCACCTCCACAACGAACCACATCGCCTCTCCCATCTGCGTGCCCTTGTCCCAAAACCTCACCAGCCTCACCAAGGTCCCCAAACACAGACATGCCATCGCCCTCTGCTCCTGCTCCCACGCTGCAGCCCTGCAGGGCTGACGTCCTCAGCGCTGTCAAGTCACCCGGGTCCCCCTCTGAGTGCCCCAGCACTCACCCAGCGCTGCTCAGCCGCCTTGGGAAGCATCCCAAGGGCCACGCAGGAATGTCCTGGGGATGGGGAGGTGGCAGGAGAGCAGGGCTGAGCCTCTCCATCCCCTGGGTCTCCGCGCTCCCTTACGGCCCTGCCCTGGCCGTGTCTGTCCCTCACGGGGCATGGGGTACGCTAAAGCTCAGCCGCCCCAGGGACGTCGAGGGTTGCTGTGATGGTGCTTCCCGAGAGCAGACAATGTCATTTGGGGTTTTTTGATGTAATATAGGGGGGGTGGGAGAGCCTTTTTTCCTCAGTTTCTTGTGAAAGTTCCTGTTTAAAAAGCTATTTTAAGAGGGTTTCTGCTGTCACTTCAAAACCAAAAGATTCAGAAACATCCAGATTTTGAGCAGTGTCATTTCTCCTTTCTCAGCCTTGCTGCTAAGCGTAACGTAGCCTCCAAATAACAGCGTGAAATCCTTTCTGTTTTATTTTCTTTCTCCATCCAATATTTAAACTTTTTCCTCAACTTTGTGCAAGTTAAGAGGCAAAAGGAAAAATAAGAAACAGAGGGACGCTGGACCCTGCTCATTTCATAGCTCTTCGTGGCAAAAAGAAACGCAAGGGGGGAGTGAAGTTACATAAGTTACCTGTTTATTCTCCTTCAGCCACTGAAAAAATCCCAAAATATTTAGATTCTTCAGAAAACAGGTTTTTAAGATTTTTTTTTTTCCAGTCAGCGCTGACCCCATATTCCTATGCTTCCCATTAGCAAATTACGCCAATTACTCTCCTGACTACCCCAAAACCCCACAGCTTGCAAGTAATTTTCACATCTTTCTGCATCCAGGAGAAAGAGTAGATACAGAACCCACACAGTCACGGCTCCAAATACAGCTACGAGATTAATTTAATGATCCAGAAACAAGGTAAAGAAACTTAGTCACTATTTATCACCACTCATGTCCCTTCGTAGGCCTGAAGTCCGCCCGTAGCAGACGTGCACAACCCCATTCCCTGCAGCTCCACTATATAAAGGC
Source organism: Scopus umbretta (assembly GCA_013400535.1). Lineage (NCBI taxonomy): Eukaryota > Metazoa > Chordata > Aves > Pelecaniformes > Scopidae > Scopus > Scopus umbretta. The sequence goes on from VZTL01014725.1 coordinate 37,552, forward strand.
AGCGCCTGCTTCTCCCCACCACTGCCTCTGCATGCTTTTTAGCCAAAACCTTTTTGTCAGAGGATACCAGTTGCGATAGAGCTGTGGGATCCTGAAAATAATCATTCTCGCAGTAAATTAATGAAATAGCCTCCCACCTGTTCCAGCCCAAAAATATCTGCAACTAAATATTTGGCCAGAGCTGTTGGCAAAGGAGGCAGGTTTATAAGGCTCACGTGAAGATGCTCAGGCAGAAAAGAGGGGTCGCTTTTAGCAAACGTATTCCCCTGACTTTTGCAAGGGTGTTTTACTGTCTATCACTTGTGCCCCAGGCTCCGGTTCACAGCTTTCTAGGGTTTTGTGAGTGGAAAAATATAGCACGGTGAGGTTACGGAAGAAAGTTGGGTAGGTTGCCAAATATATTTTAATGATCTCTTTGAGAATGGTTCTGGCAGGGTCAGATCTCAGCATTTCAGGTCTACAGAAAGGTCTCTCTTCAAGTGTAGTTACAATCAGAAAAGGACACTCAGAAGTGATGCTATCTCAAAATTACCACCTACTCATCTCTGCTGATAAATTTTGTCTTCTGGTTTTTCCCTCAGCGACCAAAAGAGACCAGAGAGAGGCAGGCAGGGTGGAAGATGAACTATCTGCTGCCAAAATAAATCATCAACATTATTTTCAGATTTGTTACAAAATGCAGGCTCTGTTAATGATGACAACCAAGCCAGACACAAAGACCCCAATGAAATCTGCAGCTGGTACTTCCAGACAAGGTAGACAGACGCAGAAGTACCGGACCACCAAGGCACACGTGCAAGACTTCTTATTATTTTGTTTGTCAGTGAAACATCCTGGATAAAGAATAATTCATTTCCCATTAAAGCCATCCTGCGCTTCCTGAGAATTGGAGAGACAGATACGTGTGTGCCATCTGCTAACATTAATTTGCGCTGATGAAAAGCTGACAACATAAACAGAATTCCTACGCTCTGAGAAACCGTCGCAAGGTGCTACAAAGCTTTCCTGACATCCTGGGAGCACAGCTACCAAGTGAGTCGGCACCCGAGCCAAGACTCCAGAGGATGAATAAAGTGTCGGCTTTCAAGGAGGAGAGGAAACGTGGCATCTGAAGTCTTGCTCTTCCCTCTTCTTAGGAGTTGTGCAAGCAAAGTAAGGAACACTCCTGTAGGCCCTTAATGACCATCGGCTGCTGGAGCTCGGCCGTCTGCTTGTGCAGCTCTTTGGCAGTTCTGCCACATCCCTAAAGCAAATGCCCATGAAAGGACTCTCTGTTCTCCTTCAATCTCATTTTTTACATCCCACCGAGGAGAAAGTTTCCCAGCGTTCTTGATCTTCCTCTCCTAAAGGAGACCGAGTGGCTCAAAAGTGAGCCCTCCTGCTTCCCAAAGATCTAAGATTTGCTGCCTTCCTCTTAGATCTGGTCTAAGAAAGAGAGGTTCATCCCAGCCATGCATGCTTCCCACTCCTGGCTGGGGGAGAACGCTGTAGCTCTCTCGTAGCAGAAGTGACCGACAGAAGCTATTAAAAGGTGTCTTGTGGCTTCTGACAGCTGATGAAAGCCTGACAGCTTGGCAGCCCCCCCGGTACTGGGGAGTTTGCACAAACTGAGAACCTAATTAGTAGTCAACAAAGCTGCCAGTGGGTCACAGAGAGGATCAGCATCCACAGTTGACTTTCTCAGCTCCAGGGCTCCTTACCGGGTTAAGAAGAGCAAAAAGACAAGTCAATTATTTTTGCCAGGGAAATGAGCAGACAGGACCTGACCATGCATAAGGAATAAAATCATGGTGAGAAGGACCTTACTCAGACATTTGGCATTTCAGGTAGAGACAAGTTGAAACTCCGGTTGCTCAACGCGGCCAATGATGTCACATGCAGCATCATGACTGTGGAAGGCATTGCAGAAATCTGGATTCCAGGTTGCATCATCACTGAATGAATCAGGCAGACAAGGCTGCTGGGCTCTGGCAACCTTCTGTTTACACACAGCTATCTCGGTATCCAAGCAAACAGCGGTGACAGGAAAGGAAATACGGAAAAAAACTAATAACTTCTGGGTGCTATTTCTGGTTCTGCCACCAGCTTGCTCTGTGACCTTGAACAGGATGCTTCCCCTTCCCTGTGCTTCAATTCTCCCACTCCTAAAAAAGCCACAGTACTCCCCTAGGTAAGGTATTTTTTGAGGACTGGTCTCAGAGGGCTGTCAAAGTCTGAATGCATTTGAGAAAGACAAGTAGTAATATTACAAGCCTTGAGGGCTGATAAAAACTCCAATTGTCACCGTTTCGTTCATAAGCCACGTTGTCTTCATGTAAATAGCCTTGCCTTTGTTAATCTCTCCTGCCTAAACCAGCTCCAAAATGCTGGGAAAACAGAGATAAGAGGAGCATTTCAAAATATTTTTCACTTCGAGTTTGCAGTGAGAGCGGGGAGGAAAGGAGGGGGCAGCAGAAGGATATCACACAGCTTTCTCCTGTGCGTCGCCTTGGAGTGCCGAGGAGGGAAAGCAGCAGCATCCTCTGCACCAGTTCCCAAGCTCCCTAAAAAAGCTTGGGAAAGGAGGGGGGGCCGATGCGAGAGCCCCCAGTAGCGAGAAGGGTGCCACTGGGTGCTTGGTCTGTGCTGCAGC
>VZTL01014728.1:0-28577 GCA_013400535.1 Scopus umbretta
CAGGGCAGGGAAGAGGGAGAGTACATCAAGTTTAGTGCTTGGCACTTCACATTCACGTATTTCCAGCAGAAGACAGAATCTGTGTCTACCCAACAGATTTATATTCTGATATTCTATATTTATATTCTAATACCGCACCCATATTTCATCCTGAGATTCAAGCAACCGAAAGGTAGAAAGAAAAAACAAAGAAGTCAAACATTTGTAGTGTAAGCTAAATGGCCACAGAGAGTGCTCCAAAACACATACAAGTTTTTCAAGACTGTCACGTATCACCCAAATCAGGTCTGCCTGTATTAAGGCTCCCATTTTCAACGGAAAAATTTTTTATGCATAACAAGGCATACACACATTGCGTACATACGCACATAACCAGAACATCAGAAAAAAAACCAACACTCAGTTTCCACTAAAAATCAGTAATATCCTAGCAGGTTTTAGCAACCAAATCAGTTGCATGCCATTCATGCATTCCTTTCCAAAATAGCTATCTGAAAATGAAGGTCATGTTAAGTTGAAATGCATTTTTCTACTCTCTCAGTTCAGGGTAACAATCATCAGTGAATCACCGCAGTGATATTCCAGAATGCACGCAATTTCTGATCATGCATTTCCACAGTTTTGAAGTTCTGTTGCACAAGAATTATACTTGAGAGGAAGGGGAATTATGGCATGGAACTATTCAGTTTGTAGTAACAAGTATACTAGTAGTTGCCTTCAGTCAAGTAATCAAGCTGAAATATCTGCTTATGAGTTCATGATAATGAATGAGGAAAATGATGGAAACCTCTGAAGGCCATCCTAAAATCATCAGTAGATTTGGTGCTTCTTCCCACAATCCATCCCATTCCATTCAGTGAAACTGTCTGGTAATTTTCACTTTTTGCCACATTATTGCACAAAGTCAAAACAAGGCAGCAAGTGCTTCAGATTATTTTACAGGAAAAAAAATCCCCACACTTTTAAATCAGTGCTGAAACTTAAAAAAAAAAAAAAAAAAAAAAAAAAAAACCCAAAAAAACAACACACCAACTTTGTCTAACAGACTTTGGATGCTAAGACTGTTAGTTTAAGAAGTTTCCACATGTGATCCTCCTAGTAAGTTTTAATAGTTTTAAGTCAAGAACATGACATTTAAAATAGGAGGTATACTGATATTCTCTAATTTATGTCAAATCTTTAATGCGTTTTGCATGAAAATGCTACTGGAAAATCATTTGGCTCAGTGCCCAAGGTAATTACACTCCTTATACTACTGTCTTGACTTGCTGCCAAAACTGGCAAAGTCGGCATTTCCCTCAGACAATGCTGTTAATGAAAACTGTCAAAGTCCTTTCAACACTCCTTATTTTGTTATACTTAAGTTGTCATCTCACTTGGGTGGCTTGCTAGACTTTTGTTCTCAACAAAGTATTTCTTAGCAATATGCTCATACCTTAAGAATAACATGCTGAATTGTTTCCCATTCCTTGAAAACAGCATTCAGAATAAAAGAAGCTTTCCCTTTGGTTTTGAGGAAAAAAATAATACAAAAACAACAACAACCACAACCACAAACCAAACACCCCCACACCCACCAAGATAAATAACAAAAACAATTCCTAGCAGAGCTTTTAACCTCAGCCGTGGAAGCTGGAGGCAGATGAACTACCATGTCTCCCCCACCAAGCAAAGTTCAGGCCAGGAAGGCTGCAAGAAGAAAGTTTTGACATGCCTGGTATCAGGGGCCTGGCCTTAATATGGCATAGCCAGTCCTCTGCTACTGGATCTCATGCTGGCTGGAGATCAAAACATCCCATTTTCACTTCCTTACCAGAAATGGAGAGGCATAGATGTCTACAAAGCTAGCTAGAGGGAAAGTAAAAAAAGGAAAAAAAATATCAAGCTCACACATGTATATTCTTGAAGTATTGATACAAAAATTTAACACATTGATGAAGCAGCACACCTTCCTGCAGCCAAGTAGAATCACAGCAACATGGGGATCTCTTATTAATCCTGCTTGTGGAAGTCGAACTTAATAGACAGCACAGCTCTCCCTTTCCAGGGAAGAAGGTAAATTTTTCAGACTATATGGGTGTGCTGATAACTTGTACATGTTTTCTCTCACCAGTGAGAGTTGCAATATGAGGCCCTATCATGGAACCCCCAGAAATGAACCTGCTAGATGACAATGAGAGAAAGGGTCAGTGAATACAAGGGATGATTACTCAGAGGATCCAAGAGCTTTTGCTTGATTGCCTGTAAACTCTTCAGTTCTGCCTCATTTAAAACCTTCAGCTCTTGCGTTCCTCTCTGTCCTGCTGCACAGCTGTGTGGCTGAAAGTGTCTCCCCTCAGGTGGGAGCATTTCCTGAGAACTCCGCAAAGTGAATGCTATAAAGTTCTTTGAATAAAGGTGGCTATCTACAGTTTTTCCACAACAAGGAAGCATTTGGCCTTAGCCTGATTGAAAACATTTCTGAGTCAGCTAAAAGAAATATCAGATGGCATCTGTAGCCTCTAGTTCTCTGGAGGCATGAGATATGGTACAATGCAGGTGCACTGTGAGGAAGCCATCGCTTCTCCTGACATCTGGATAAAAAGACAACTCTGTTTACTAGAGCAACCAAGTGCACCATTCACACAAAGAACGTTTGTCAGACTGTCTCAAGGAGAAAAAACATTGTTCTGCTCATATTCAATCAAATTGGAGGCATGAAAGCCACAGGAGGACGGAGGCTAGAGGCTGAGCATCTGTCTCGCACATAATCTGAGCACCACAGAAAAAAAAAAAAAGAGGGGGAAAGAAGAGAAAAACAACCTACTGACTTGACTGTATCAGAAACAAAGAGTACTACAATCATTCCCTTCCAATCTATCATGTCAGCAGCACACATTATCATTCTCCCTTTTTCCAGGTCTGCAGAAAGAATCAAATACAGCTATGTCATACCACTCTTCGTACCCGAGTTTTCCTACAAGCTCACATCTGATAACGTGCACTAACAAGAGAGGCAAGCATGAATCCAGGATGCAATACACAGGGGCCTCCCTCCAACTTGCCAGTATTCCTTCTCTGTTCTCTGCCAGCCTTCCAGACAGGAACACTGACTGCAGGAAATACCAGTTATGTTGATTATATAGACAAATGGAAATTTTATTTTTTTTAAATAGTCCAACTAATTTCAGAGCTACCTTCTACATGAGAGAGGCCATGGCTGCTGACAGTAATTAAAAAAAAAGTAATAATTTGGAATAGATAATTTGAGAAGTATAGGAAAACTCCTGGACATCTTCAGATCATCATCTGACTAGGTCCTGGTTTACATTTCATGTAAGACACTGTAGGAGTTCATGCTTATGTCTCTGACATATTAACATGAAAATTAAGCACACTGATGAATAAAAATTCTTTCCTGTGGCCACACAGGATCTCACTGGCATGTAAATAGAGAATATTTTATATGCTTAAACTGTAGAAAAAGACAAAGAGTAAATTTGGATAAGTTAGGAAACATGCAGTTTGAATTTTCGTATTTTTGTTATCCCATTAGAAAAATCAATACAGAGCAACAATAGATAACATTAAAAAGTCCAGCATGTTTTCGAAAAACACTGCACACAGAACCAGATCACATCAAGGTAATTGATACAGATTGTCAAGTGAAATGTAAATTGTCCTCCAACCCTTACAGTGTATGAAGGGTATGTTTCCAGAAGAAAAAAGTTAACACCTTTCTCCATCAAAATAAAGTTAGCATTGGAAAAAAAATTATTTTGCCACAAGCGACTGGAAGAAAGCAAGATGATGTAACCAAAGCAATCATTTGCATATTACAGTGCTGCAGGTGGTATCACCACCTCAACCTACTCACCACATTTCATCACTTCACTTCCAAATCCAGGGTCTTGAAAGGCAAAAAAGAAATAACATCACTATTTCTGTTTTTACACGAATGAACAAACCTCAAAACATGTCTCAATTTCCCATTCTCTTTCTTAGGGGTGCCTACATTCACTCAGTTTTCCTATCCATTTCTTTTTTTCCAGTTCTCTCTTCAGATACACCTTAACACTTTTCTGAGTGCAGTTTGCCAATCTGAAAGTTATATTTGCACAGCCTGATCCTAGTACTAGTCTTAGACCCCACAGATTGGTTAGAAGAAAGCAAAAGCCCTCTGAGTACCCTAGACCTGAAGGAGATAAGGAATTTTGAAGCGAGCTATTTACTGCTTCTGTGATCCATTCAAAACCAAAAGGGAAGTATAAGAGACAGAAGCTGCAATTTCCTACCTCCACTTTTCATTTTCTCAGTTCCCTTATTTATCAACCTCTGTCTCAAGAAATAAGGAAACAACAGAACTGTAATCTGAAAAATTAAACAAACAGAAGCACTAAGATAGCGTCTGTACAAAGGACATTCCAAGAGTTTTAATCAAATAAGTGTAATATCCCTCCTTCCTTGAAAAAAATTTTCTACATGAAGAAAGATGCCAAAATTAGTACTTGGCTAGGTCAAAAAGATTACTTAAACAACCCAAGCAACTTGATAGTTTACTGATATCAACAGTTGCATAGCTGTTTGCTAAGAACAAATTGCTAGCCTACAGTAAAAATTTTAAGGAACCTAACCTTAGGTACTCAACTTTGGAAGTTACTTTTTTAGCACCTTACATAAATTTTTTTAAAAGCAAAAAAACCCCACTAAAGTAACTGCTCACACATTTAAGCCTACTTCTACTCCTTATCAAGATCTTACCAAAATTGCCACCTTTGTATCATGCTGGCAAGATATCTGGATATTAAGAGAATATAGGTCTACTCTTGTTGCCAAGCTGGTTATCAGCACTCAGTCCCCATCTAGCCCAATCCTACATATCTAGTAGCAGTCAATACCATTTTTTTTTTTAAAGTTTGACTTCAATTATTTGTAGCACACACATTGATAATACCAGGTTTTAGCATGCTTAGTTTTCCAGAGGGCAGATATCATATATGCAAACAGGTATCTTGGAAACTCTTTCCATCATTGCTACTATTACTCTTAAACAATAAGGTCAAATCACATCTATCTTTACTGCTTATACTCTCAACACCCTCTAGAGAACCCTACATTCACTTGGTTCACATTTAGAAGACTATTATTTTCAATTCTGCAAACTAAACACTGAACTTGCACTTGAAAAAAAAACATTGAAAAACACATGGTTACTGAACACTCACTGTGCCACACAAAAAAATCATTTTCCTTTTTATACCCTTGACTTCACCCCTAACTTCCTTTTCTGGATATTTATATTCTCTGAAAATTCCTCATTTAAAACGCTTGTTTATAGACACCTTCATGACCAAACTTTCTGCAGCTTGCTTGGAGGCAAGTTTTGTTTCATCACAGAGATCAAATCCAACTGAGAAGTCAAAACCTTGAGATAGCAGTCACCTGAGGCAGGGGGGCAGAATGGCAGTGTGATTCCATGTGTCAGCAATCTCAGTTAATTAACTTGTCTGAGCTGTTATCCTGATTGTTCCATATCTACTTCAGGCTAAAAGGTCTGTAGGGAGGGAGGAGTAAAGTGTTGATTGTGATCTGCAATTATTGCCTGGATAAAGGGAGTGAATTCCTATTACAAGCAATTTTTTTCTGTAGTTGTTAGTACTATCTAGTGATGTCTAGTTATGTTGCTTTTTCTGGTAAAGGTTTCTTGGGTATTGATCTTGGTGACATGGTTTATTGCTGTGAAGTTTGGGAGTGTTTCATGCTGTAATAGAGACTAACTGTTTCTAGTTGTGGCCTTTCTCAGTTATGCTAGGTGTTATAAAGGTAACTCATGTTGATGAAAAAGAAGGAAGCTCTAATGTCTCTCCTCCTATAGTGCTATCCTATGTATATCACATGGCAATAGACTTTTAGTTGAGGAACTTAAAAGGAGAAAAAAAAAACACAAGAAAACAAAAAAAGTATTATTGATATGGACTAAAATTGGGACTTTATGTCCCAGTTTACTAAGCAGTTCTGCATTTGTTTAGTATTATTGTTACTGGTTATTCTACTAACACAATATGCCTTTTCATGGTAAAGTATACATAAGAGAAATGCTTTTTGGATCAGTGCTCTGTCATAAGTATCATATAAAAGTAAGATTATAAGAGTAGTTCCTATTTCTATGTTTCTTTCAGTTATTAATCAATAGTAACGTTTCTAGGGAATTTCTGGGTTTTAGCTCTTTCAAGACTGTTGTGTAACAAAATTTCCTATTGTAGAAAGATATGCAGAGCTATTCCATAGGATATGATTCTATTAATATTTTGCTTTAAACTTAACTGAAAAGTTCTTGTCCCCAGATTGGAATAGTGTAAATAGCACTATTAATTTTTTGGAGCACCTCTAAAAGTATACTTGCCATTTTACTTCCAATGTAATTCTTTCTTCTGGATGGGTCATCTAACAAAAACTTATTGTATGTTTACATTTAATTCATGAGGATATCGTACACTTTCATTTCTTGAGCAGCCTTCATTACCCAAGCCTACCCACATTTTTTTCAGCAATACAGAAGTATTCTTACAATCAATAGACATGTTAGATACTTCTGCTAGAAACCAGCTGGGTCATGGGTTATCAGTAACTTTTAACTTTATATTTGAAAATTCAGGAAATGCAAGAAACATTTAAAAAATGGAGCCAAATTCATCCAGTTTTCTGAGTATCTTGGATCTCAGAAGATTTTGTGATTTAGGCACCTGAGTACTGAAATGATTTTTGAAAAATGAGTCTGGGTTAATGAAAAAAAATGATCTGTCACATAATTGTTGTGGTTTAACCCTGATTGGCAACCAAGCACCACACAGCCACTCACTCACCCTCCCCCTGCCCCAGTGGAATTGGGGAGAGAATCAGGAAGAAAAAAAAACAAAAAAACAAAAAAACCCAAACAAACACAAAACACCAAAACCTAAAACCTGTGGGTTGAGATAAAGACAGTTTAATAGGACAGCAGAGAAAGAGAAAATAACAATAATAACAACAGAATATACAAAACAAGTGATACACAATGCAATTGCTCACCACCCAATGCCCAGCCTGCCCCCAAGCAGCAACCACTCCCTCCCCTGGCCAACTCCCNATTATTATTATTATTATTTTATTTCAATTACTAAGCTGTTCTTATCTCAACCCATGAGTTTTCTTACTTTTGCCCTTCTGATTCTCTCCCCCATCCCACCAGGGGTGGGAGGAGCATGCGCGAGCAGCTGTATGGTGCTTAGTTGCTGACTGGGGTTAAACCACAACATACTTGAATTGCATCACCTTGTGTACTATTATCTCAAGAAACAGTACACAACTTCCAGAAGCATTTTTATGTATTTTTTATAAGCTTTTTGACTATTAACTGCCACTTTAAGCTTATGCATCAATTTATGTTTGAACATCCCTGCACAAGAATAGGATACAGTTTCCACTTTTCAGGACTACTGCAGAAAACAGAGGAAGCTGATCTGTTGTTACATCTAATGATTTGTCGAACAGCAGTATGGTTATCTTGAAAAAAAGAAGCTTTTTATTCTACTCTTAATGTAAGCAATGACTACTATCAGAATAGGTATGAGACTTGATTCTTTTGATACTTCAGTAAAAGTTAATTATCAGTAATGTAGAAATGTAGGATAAATTGTTTAGCATAATGCACTCCTGGGTTTTTTTGAGTGATGACTCTGGAAAATTTGCACTGTGGCTTGCATTGTATAACTTCTTTTTGTTGGTATGTCTTCAGAAAAGAATAGGAAGTATTTCTAACAATGTAGAGCAATCTGAAGTGAAAAGTATAACACCTTTGCTTTCAAGGGTGTCACTGAAAAATCATGCTGAAGACTGAATGGCATGTAAAAAGGGGCCATTTAATAATTAGTTTGTATTAGTATCCCAGTTATCTCCTCTTTCTTACTGTGCTACTCAGTAGCATAACCTGTTTTTTTGTTGTAAAATAGTCGATGAATACAAACTTCTTAAATAGCCATTTATAAATCTATATTCAAAAGTGGTGAGTGCTTAATGAGAGGGGAAGAGGAAAGGCAGTTTTGGTCTCCACAAGCCTTCCCCAACTTATGTTGTATGCAACTTAAATTGATTTCTAAAAGCATCATTAAGTTGGGCTATGGACTTAAGCTGTTTCACAGACGATTGTGTACTCACTCTGTATTCCAAGCCAGCTGGAAGCTGTATGGCTTCTGCTAGTTTTGACTGAGGCCAAGTTAATAAGCCCCATTCAGTAGCAGAATATATTGGATAGGTTATGGCACCACAGAAATAAGACCATATGTTCCTGGCCAGCACAAGGCATAGGCAGAAGCAGGCAGTGTCTACGAGGGCATAGGCAGGCCAGGCTTGAGCTGCCCACTAAATATCATGGTGACATGAAAGCTGAATGGTAAACCAGCAGAGTGCCTATGAAGCAGAATACAGCTCTATCTCTTTATGTCCAGTTCTGGAGGAGAAAGGATGGCAGGAGTTTAACCTCATGTCTTAGCAGATCACATTGGATGGTGCCAGGGGTTCTCTGTTGGTTATCACCTGGTTAGATTTTGTTTGCCTGATGGAACATGTTTGCCTGCTTATGGAACAAATTGGAATGGAGTTATGGTAAAAAATGTAAACTGCTCTGCATGCTGGAAACCCAAATGCTAACTCTGTGCTTTTTTCAACAGCGAAGGGGAACTTAGTCTCCTGTACTAGAATGGAGGCTTTGTTCTTACTCAGCTGTACTCCTGACAGCATGAAGTATGCCTGTTGTCTTGCATGGAGTTAGTTATTTGTTTTATTTTCCTCCACATCACAGCCTGAAATGATGAGAGAGAGAGATCCTTAGAAGAGAGTGTGTGCATGTTTGTTTCCTCATGAGGAAGAAGAGAGCACTCCAGTGTCTTCTCCTCAGTCAAATGACATCTAAGCAATGGCCAAGCCACTTCTAAGTCAAACTAGGTGCAGATGGCAATTAGGGCAAGTGGCTAAGACAATGATAGCACAGGTAGTGGAGAAAGGTAGGAGGATAGCCTTGTGCCTATCAGACTTCTGGAGGTACAAAAGCAGCAAAAGTAGTAATCGGCCATGCAGTCCAGCTGACAGAGGTGGGTAGCTGCCCATCAACACAGTTGCCCAATCTGGTGACCATTCCCTAAATATCTTCATCTCAGGATGTTGGTAGCCTGGAAACTTACAGCAAAGCCAACAAAGGGTGGTGAAAGGTTGTTGAAGAGGTATAGGGATTGCCCAGAGCATCAAAAAGCATTGCTAGGATTCTCATTTTTCTACAGTAATTTCATTGTGCTTACTGGTACGCTGCTCCCAGATAGGTTTTCTTTTTTGGAAAGTACATATGTAGTTGCTAGAACATGCATTTCATAGTCTTCAGAAGGATATGGAACTGGATCATTTTGAAGTACCGGAGTTGACACAGCACAAGCAGTATTTGCTTTTCAAGCAGCTATAACAGTAAAAACAGAGTTAGATTTCCCTTTAATCCCTGAAAATATAGAAGAGATCAGCAAAATTCTAGAATGATCAAGCCCCAGACCTTGCAGACTGAGGTGCAAAAAAAAAATCTATCCTAAGGCTCTATGCTGTCAAAAACTTTTTCTGGTTTATTGTCTGTTTAGTGCGTTACAAGAATAAAATAATAATAAGGGTTATGAAGTTAGGAACTAGGGTTTTTTTCTAAATGTAATCTAGAAATATTTAAATTTCAAAGCACAGCAATTATTTCTGTGTAACACAGATGCATACTCTATTAAATTCAACCACATCAAGAGGAAGTTGCTTACATTTGAAGGATTTCTTGATTTTAAATTCTACGTAATATTGTTCACCAGCTTCAAGGTAGCTGATTAAGTCTATCATCTCCTTGCCCTTCAGGGTTTAATTTCTTGTATTCCCCAAATCCCTAGGATTCTAGAGGTGTAAAGGCTGAAGAACTGGTTAGGATTGTGCCCTGATGTCTTTTTGACCTTCTGTCTGATGAAACTGCTGAAATTTCTACCTATTTTGGGGATTTTGAGTGGTAATGTTTTATATTGCTTGTGTTATAATTTGCTAGTTGGAAGTAATGCCTCTTAGGAGGTGATACGTTGTTTCTTTCTTTTTTCTGTCAAAGAATAAATTACTTAGGGAAGCAGTAACTGTCTTGTGCAGACATAATACAGTATATTCTTGGCAGGCAAGCCTCAGATTTTATAAAGTCTGACTTATAAGCCATATGGATAGTTTTTTATTAGTTCTGGATTGATCCTGTGGATCAGATTAGATTCCATAAGCAAGGATATCTGTGAAGAAACAACCCTTGCTTCTAAGCACCTTATAGGAGGAGGTACAGCTCTTGTATTAATGGTGATGGATCTAAACTAAGAAAGTTCAGAGATGGTAAGCAGCAGAAAAAAGAAATCGGGAGTTAACTTGGGAACATGAAGTCATTGGGTCTACCTGTGCGGCACAGTGACTATTCAGTGTTTGGGGGGGCAGGGGGGAAACCCACTAGGAGTGGGGGTTTTATGACACTCTTAAATGCAAGTTTGATTTTTAGCTTGCAGAATTGAAAATAATGGCCTCCTAAATGCAAACCAAGTGAACACAAGGGATTCTACAGGGAGTTTAGAGCAGAAGTAGGAAAGGAAGATATGACTCGACCTCATTGTTTGAGCTTAACAATAGCAATGTCCTTGGCTATCATTGCACAGCAAGGCATACAAATTGTACACCTAAACAGCTCCTGTTTTTAATGTTAACTTCACATTGACTTTGGGAGCAGCCATTTATACCGACTTTGGGAGCAGCCCATGTTATGTATTCTTCAGCATACAACTCTGCAAAGTGAATTATGGTATGTTCTCACAGGCAGCACTAATGTCCTATTCTTGCATAGTAAGTTGTATCAGTCAGCACATATGACCCCTGTGTTATAATATTAATGCTTTCCAACTACGGGCTGCAATGTGCATTATTAAGCAATCAAAGCAATAAGTTAAACTGTACCATTTTGATGCCTTTTCTCATTCAAAGGCAATATATTCAAAAGAATCAATCACCAACACTTAACTGTTCCTTCTATTACACTTTTTTTTAAAGTAACAACCTGATTAAACACTTGTGTAAAGGCAACCAGACTACACTTCTAGCATAATGCCACAGTTCATAAGGTTCACAATAAAGGACTTTCATTTGCAAATGACATCTTTAGATTCTAAAAATTATGCCAAAGGGTACTTAAATATATGCATTTATTTTGCCTTTATCTGACTGTAACATATTATTTTTAACATAAAATGCATTGAAATGATAATAAAATTAATAGACAGGAAAAATTCCAGCCTCTCTTAAAGACCAGCTAACCAAATAATCTATCATCTCCTCTATTTGATTTATTCACAAGCCCTGAAAAATGCAGTGGCCAAAAATACTAAGCAATGCAAATTCCTTAAGATACATGCTAATATTGAAAAAACATGTAATGAAAAAGTAGACAGTATAAGCCCTTTCTAATCTCAAATAAGGAACTGTTAGTTTAGATATATCAGCCAGTAGAAAGGAGGGTGGTTGTTGTTTCTGGGGTGACTTTTAGACTAGACCAATCAAGACTAGAAATTTTATACAAACCGTTTTTTAGCTATATTCATGTTACTATAAAGTTGAAATCTAGGGTATCAACGCCCTAGACGTGAAAATCTCTTACCCTATTAGCAGTCATCTTGATATTTTAAATTACTCAATATAGTAGTCATTTAGAACTCTGATGTCATTAAAAACCTCAAAAAATTGTTTTGGTAATTGAATACTGCTTCATCAAACCAGCCTCAGACTCATTTCAAACATACAGAGGGAAAAGGAGGTCCTTGATACTGCAAATACTTTTTACCTATCTGTATCACCATCCTTTAAATCAATGCACAAAGTCAACTATTGAAACAGCACATAGAAGTTTTAGCAGTATGACATTATATTTGTATAACTATAAATTTAATAAAACATGATTTTGCTATCTTTGTTTCATTCATTCAACACAAATGTTCTTTTTTTCCTCATCATAGACTTTTCCCATAGCAGATGGCATCTTTCTTGCTTTTCACTGATTGGTTGAATGGTAAAGGGAAATATAACATAGAAAAACATTATACAGTATCATTTGTAGGATGCTGCACCAAAATAAATATGAGGGCCCCCCCTCTAGTACTCTCAATACTAAAATTAAATTAGGTAGGACACTATACATAAATCACAACATCATGTCCAAGGTTTTGTAGTCCTGACATCCAACTTACTGGTAAGTAGAAGAGATTCATATTGACTAGAGAAGAAAAATACTGGCACGAATTTTTTGCATAGCACATAGTAATTAGCCATATACATGCTTAGATCCTGAAGGTTTAGAATTTCAAAGGAATTTTTCTTTGCAAAAACAACCTTTCCACCTACTCGCCCACCCTTTCCAAAAAAAACCAAAACCAAAAACAAAACCAAAAAAACACCACACACAAGGACTAAGCTCCTGAAAGACTGAAACCAAATATATTTATTCTTTGTCAGACACAAAATGCAAACTTAGAATTCCTCAGGAAAACAAACAGAATTCCTAAGGGATTTAGGACCCTGTTTTCCAGTCAAGTTTTTGTGTCCAAAATTACAGAGAAATGTAAGATGATTGGCAGTGTTTGCAAAGAGAACAAAAGATGTTTCAGACACTGAATGTTAACTCTCTGTAACTTATATCTATCAAGATCTGTCCAAACTCATCTGCTGCAGAAGACGGAAGCAAAGAATCTGTTTTGACTTTCCCAGCTCCTAACTACAGATCTGTCTCAAAGTGCTGTCTTACAATGCTGCTTTCAAAATGATTAAAACTGCACATATGACAATTGCAAATATGACAAGTTAAATGAGTCATAAGACACAATATGACAAATTCGCCTTCCTTATTTCCCAATTTAACCAATTATTTTAACAAAGTAAATTCAGACCTCAGCTTTTCAAAGGCCATCCTGAACAGAAGAGTACTTCTGAACGATTAAAGGAAATACAAATAATAAAAATAATAAAGTGATCCTGGGCTTTACAGTACTTTAGTCCATTAGAGCTATGAAGGCTTTTAACTTATTGAACTTCAACTTTTTGGAGGTCATATGAAGACAGTGTTTAAATCTCAGCACAAAGGTTTAAGCTGTTCATAAAAACCAGAGTCAATGTAATACTGTTTGTAGATTCCTTCTTTTGATTTTTTCCTTCAGGGAAGGATAATTTGGCAAAATTTCTCAACCTATATTTTAATGAGAGACCTAAACTTTATTTCTGAAACACAGAAAGTTATAATAGGGTAAGTGCTCAGAAGTAAGTAGCTGCAGGTAGGGCAATACTCCTATATGAAGGCTATCTACCAGTAGCTCTTCAGTTGCAAAAATCAGTTGTAACTGAACAAGTATTTTGGAACAGAGTTTTATTTTAGTTTTCAAATCAAGCTTATATGAACTTAAAAAAAATAATCCACAACTTGTTTTATCTACCATCTAAAAAGTGGCAGAAGTTTTCCATAGTATGTTTCTGAGCGCAATAATGCACGTTAATGATATGGCTGTCGTGCCAGGCTGGCTGCTCAGCTAAAAGCAGCATATGAGATGAGCCTCTGATGTATACTTCGATAGTGTTCCAGTTAAATATATACAGTAAGTACTCTTTCTCACTAGAAAGAACATTTCGTGTTTTGAGAACTCTAGGCTTATACTGGAAGAGTACAAGCCAGCTATTCTTTCACATTTGTCTTTCAGTGCATCACCCAAAAAGAAAAATGCTGAATAGATCAAGTACTTGGTACATCACACTAGTAAACCTGTGGAAGACAAAAAGACTCAAATCCAGTCTGTCATCCCTATATCAAATTTTTCCACAGACATCTTCGAGGACTCTTGAGAATGTCATGAAAATAGAGCAGTCCCAGGAAGGTGCCATTTGGTACTCCAGAGTGTTCTCCTCCTATTTGCAAAGAAATATCACAGGAACAGCCTGTTCTCATAGTGGGATGGGAACTAAACCTCTCCATAACATTTTCAGTGCCAAGCAGCCCGTCCCCCATCTGTCTGCCAGCAGGAGAGAGAGAAAACAAATGAAAAATGGAAAGGAGAGGCGACCAGAATTTGGGCATAGGAAAGAAACATCTGCTAAAGGGACAAAAAAGAGGTGAAGAGAATCAGACAAAGAATCATAAAGCGAGTAACAAAACAAAACCATGGCAGAAGACTTCCCAAAAAAGAGAGAGGGATAGGGGAAAAAAAGGGGGGACCATAAAAATAAAGGAAATTTTCAGGAAGGAAGGGAAATGTAATGCCAAATGTACTGTCAGTATTTACCTGTGTTAATAACAAGGGATTTGATTAACAGAATGACTGAATAACAGTGTGTTCTGACTGTTCTAATATATGGGGTTTTTTTTAATTTGTTTTGATCTTAGGTTCTTGGCTTTTGAAATCCTTGCCATAAAAAAATGAATTAAAGATTGTTGTATGAAAGTTATTTTCTATATTTGAACAGGCATTGTATGAGGAAAAAGAATCAACCACTTAAATGCAAGCTTTCTGATTTTTCTGATTATTCCAACACAAACAGATGAGCATTCCTGTGTGCCTAGATGAGGAAGGTGGGTAAAATAAGAAAACAAACAAAAGAGAAGAAAATAAAATGGAAATAAGTGCAAGATCTTTGGTCTTATTGCAGAAACATATAAGTATCTGCCACAGATGAGATGACCCAGCAAGACAGTTTAATGATAATATTGGTACGATGGACTGTCAGTCCTGAACACTTCAGACTTAGGAATTGTGCTTTTCAGAGTTAGGAAATTGCCTTTAAAATAATCAGACATTAAAAATGTAAAGAACTTTGATTTTCTTTTTCTTTTTGAGATAGAAATGCTTTGAGCTTCTAAATGTCATTCTTTTGAGTATTTTCTCTAATTCTTAACTTCTTTGTAAATGCAACAAGCATAAGGATTTGCTTCTGTATACAAAGTCAGTAGATAGTGCTTCCCCAAAAATTCTGTCTGTAGTAAGGTGCGCAATACAATTCTGGGAGATGGTAAACATAGTGAGAAAGGGCTATAATACACAAAACTGGGAAGCAGAAGAAGAGCAAGGAAGATACTGGAGCCGCTGTACCTCTGAAATTTCATGTTGTCTTCCCTCAGAACACTTAAATTTTGACTGAAGTGGGAAGGATCACCTTTCACAAGCAGTTTGGTGTGGCAGGTTACAGAAACATATGCTACGCTGTTCCTTGTCTAGAGATTCAGAGGAAAAATAGGGATTCATAACTTCACAAGTTATTATCCTCAACACTCAGGATATTCTCATCTGTCATCCAAAAGACAAGGCAACTCCCATATGCACTAGGTGTCTGAAGATTTAAACCATTACTCAGCAGTGAGAAAAAATACCATAACACCTGTCTGGACACACATAATTCAAGTGTAAATTCAGGTGTGAATTGACTTTCTTCCATGTCACTGGCCTGTCTTCTGTTGTTCTTCAGTGAAGGTGTGCATGCAGTCGATCAGCTATGCCATCAGGAAGATAGGATTTCTACCTTCAAGTCCTGACAGCTTCACTGGCAGTTAAAGCATGTCTTTTTGACTTTCTATCTTAGTTTTACTACAAACAAAACAAGATAGCACAATAACTCATGGTTACTTCATGCATGCTGTCATGAGGATGATTAACCTAGCACTTTCTGAGTGCATTGCAAAGGAAAAGCATCATTCAGCTGTTGCAAGCTTTCTATTAGTGATACCGATACACAAATGTAACGGGTAACAGTCATGAAATTAGATTATCATGCAGTATGTTCCTACTAATACTCTTTATTCTGGGTAACTAATTTGCTGAGTCTCTAAGTCCCATTCCTGGGAAATGTTTATCTTAGTACAACATTATTTTTGTTGTTTATAAATGACCAAAGTTAATAAAAGTCTAAGATACAATGAAAATAAACCATTCCAACAGGCAATACAGTCCTTAGAAAATACTACCGCAGCAGACGTTTTCCTTCCACAAACACAAAGAAAGGAAATAAGACCAAATGGAAGGCCATGTGGGTGGAAAGCAATTCTAAAAATATCCACAATAGTTGCACTTAAAATAACTTCTAGTATTAGAAGAAGAACTTTGGCCACACTAAGAAGGGACCAAAACCATCTTGCATAATACACATTAGTCATGCATTTTAAAACTAGCTTATGTGTTTTCCATCATATGTCAGTGTGATTTCCCTTACCCTTGTCTCTATTATCCTATATGGTTCATGTCTTCTCTGGAAACCAGGTAGACTAGGCACACCACATAGTCTCTAAGACATTGCTTTTCTAAATATTTTGTTGCTTATTTCTTTAGATTGTAATACCAACTGTATTGGCTTATCCAATTAAAAAAAAATAAAAATTGCCCTGGTTTGTCCACGGCAGTCCCTAGTACTTCTTAGCAAGTTATCACAGCTGCTCATTTTAATGTTAAAAGTGCTCCCAAGTTGTGGTCAGTCTTGAACAAGCATAAATGTATCAAGTGTTTAGAAAAGGAGAAGGAAAAAAAAAATAGATACAGATTTCCTTCTATCCCTTGATCTTTTGTATTTTGTTGTCTCATATAAATTATTATACCTCTCAGTGATGCTGTCCTGGTGGTATATCAGAGATATTTCACAGAATAAAATATATTTGCCTCAAAATATAGCAAGAGCATTTCACAAAAGTTTTCTATATATGTACAGTCTTTGATGTTTATTAGTCTCACTGCATATTTAGAATTCACATCAAGGTATTGGAAAATCCTTTAAACAAATGCATAATTCATATTTGTATGCATTATACTCATTGTATATATTGTATTCATTTTTATTAATTTCCGTTCATTAAATATTTGCAAAAATCATAACATTCTCAAGATGATTAGGTATTCTAATTTTTAATCTCAATTTCTTCAGAGCAGACCTCTAAAATGGTGACATTATTGTCATTATTTACTCACCTTAACTTGTGCTATACTGGTTATTTTACAGATTGGTAGATTATATAGGGTTGTGGGAATACTTGAAACACACATATGCATATATGTATATATGCATATATGCATATATGTGGAGGAGGGAGCTGGCGGGGGAGCTTGCCAAGCACCCTCCATCATTTATCAGCAATCCTGATTAACAGGGGAGTTCCTAGACAACAGGAGGCTTGCTAATGTGATGCCCATCTACAAGAAGGGCCAGATGGGCCATCTACAAGAGGATCCAGGGATCTACAAACCTGTCAGCCTGACCTCGGTGCTGGGGAAGATTATGGAACACCTCATCTTGGGTGCGATTAATGGGCACGTTCAGAACAACCAGCAGATCAGGCCCAGTCAGCATGGGTTCATGAAAGGCAGGCCCTGCTTGACCAACCTGATCTCCTTCTATGACCAGGTGACCCGCCTAGTGGACAAGGGAAAGGCTGTGGATGTAATCTACCTCGACTTTAGTAAGGCCTTTGACAGTGTCTCCCACAGCATTCTCCTGGAGAAGCTGGTGGCTCATGGTGTGGACAGGTGCACCCTTCACTGGGTTAAAAGTGGCTGGATGGCTGAGCCCAGAGAGCGGTGGTGAATGGAGTTCAATCCAGTTGGCGGCTGGTGACAAGCGGTTGTTCCCCAGGGCTCTGTTTTGGGGCCAGCCTTGTTTAATGTCTTTATCAATGATCTGGATGAGGGGATTGAGTGCACTCTCAGTAAGTCTGCAGACGACACCAAGCTGGGTGGGANGTGCTTTAGTAGGCATGATGGTATTGGGTTGATGGTTGGAGTAAATGATCTCAGAGGTCTTTTCCAACCTTAATAATTCTATGATTCTATGAGTCTAAGTTTAAATCCTGCATCCAGTAGGTCTGTTATCTTCTATGAAGTTATACCACAGATAAATACATTCTATAATCTTAATTTTGTTTAATATAGTATATTCTACTTGTGAGCTAACTCATTGTAAAAATGTCTTCCCTGAATTTCAAAACATTGAAAATACATGGTCTCCCTTCCTTCCTCCCCCCAGCCCATACATATAGGTATATATTTACATAGATGTATTTATGTGAAAAAAACTGATTTTTGCTATTTTTGTGATAGGAAATAATTAAGATTTATGGTTTGTTTTCTTAATTTTTAGTTACAACTGAATAATAGGAACTATCAGCAGTAAGTATCCTACAATGTAACAGACAATGTGAAAGAAGTAACTGATTCTACCTGGACTAATATTCTCTCAGTTATAAAATGCTGGCTTAAGCATAACTTACACTATATTTAGTATTCTTACTTAGGACGATTTAGAAGTGGCCTGTTCTTAGATAATGTTGATTTTCTTTAGAAGATTTTTTTTTTAAATTTACACGACAGCTGCAAATCCTCATTCATCAGCTCATGTGTCTCTCTTTTCTTCCTACAGGCCACGTTCTTCCATCAGACTATAGTTCTAACACACAATTATCTCTAATTCTTATAAGAATAGAAAATGCATTGTAATACCTCAAAAATCAAGAGCAGAGGTAGTTCAAATTCCAGCCCACTCCTCCTTCTCCTCACAGAATAAGGGCATGGGATGCTCAAACTGTGATCCTATATATATTCTAGATATATTGCAGAAATTTAGACTACAAATTTTGCCTGAAAACTGATTCTCAGATATTTTTTAATGAAAAGTGGGAAGATTTGGGTTGAAACCTCAATTCTAAATCCATCAGCTTTCATAAAATGGTATTGTTGTATTAAGTCTTTTATTCCTTTGATTAATTAAAAGTTACTTCATAATTAGTCAAGTTAATATTTTATATACTCCAAAGCTCAGTAAATCTAATGCAAGTACGCTAGGCTTTGTTATGCTGTCTTTGAACCAGAGAAAAGATTTTGCTGATGTCCTGTGTGTAAAGGCTGAAGGTTTTTTCTTATCCTCAGGTTTATACATAGATTTTTTTTTTTTTTCCAGAGAAGGCTTTCAGAACATTATATGAAATTTGACTTCACTTTGTAGTCCACTTTTTCACTCCCTTTCAAGTCATACACAATTTGATTTTCCTATAGCACCCTCTACGTACACTCTAATCTACTAGGGGTTCAGCTGATCTCTTCTCAGAATATCTGATTCAGTCATGCTGACAGTGCTTTTATTGTTAAATATTTTTTGTCATCACCCGTAGAAACCTCTTAATGAAAAGTGCCATACCAAATAGTGATAGTGACAGATGAACAATATATATGTAGACAAATCTATAATTTGGTTATGTAGGTTACAATATATATATATTATATATAATATATATATATATAATATAGGTTCCCATATTGCAAGCATTAAAAGCAAACACCTAGTTAGAAAACAAATATTCAAATTGTGAGAAGGCAGTAAAAATTGGAGAATCTCAAATTCTGAGAAGGTGTGGGACACGATGGAAGTTAGATTATTGTTTAATATGCTAACAATAACTTTTGTTCTGTATTAAACTACTGAATGTTTTCCATGCTTAAGGCAAGGTTAGGCATGAGCTGATAAAATGCTCAGTATTTGCATATGCTTTAACTGACTATGGATATGATGCATGGTTCAGTGTCATGCCCAGTAGCTAAATTGGTCATGGTGCCAAAGCATAAGTACTCAACAGCAGTTGTCTGAGACAACAGCTCATTATGTTGTTCTATAACACTAAACTTAAGTCATTAAGCATGGGGTAAATGGAAGAGAACCAAAATACAGTAAAGCTGCTAAAGGTATATGGCTGTACATTAAACAGTTTCCTTAGATCAGAATTGAATGGTAAATATCCATCCTCATTGATATATTATACTGTTGTACAGTAAGAAAAAAACTGTCAGCTTTAGATACCATGAGCAGGAAAAACCTGTTCCCAAAATCAAAGCTCTAGTCCGTATACTCTGTGCTGTTCTGCTCCTTAAGAAAGAGAACATCTCTCCTTTAGAAAGGGATTCTTACTTGTCAAAAGCATCTTAAATACTAATTATGCAACCACTAAATTTTGGCTAAATTGACAGTCTGTATTGTGACACAATAGGCATGACAGGTTGAAGTAACCCTAGATTCTAGTAACACTATAAGATATTGATGTAAATCAGGTTCAAAATTGAAGAAGGACTATCACTTACCTTGCATGATAATGTTGGGTCATCATCACACACTCCATTAGCAGTACAAAGTAGAATGACAAGCATCGCTTTAGCCCATATTATCAAGGTGATGCCTTACAGGGGAACATAGCTTGGTTTACCACCTACAGCCTTTCTCCCCAAATCTTTTAGGATGAATGTGCAGTACTTGTAATATGCTGTCCAAACAAGTACTGACTGTTTACATTTTTCTACAACCTACAATCATGAACAGAGTATTGATGATGTTGGAACTGGAAAATAATTACTGAGTGGAAAACTATTTGTAAACAGTAGAAAGTAACATTTTAAACTTAATTGCCCCAAAATTAGAATGAGGGAGAGGATATATGTCCTAAAGTTTTGTACGAAGAACAAGAACATAATTCATATTCATTCTTGCTTCTAATGTTAAAATAATAATAATTGGTAGTGCTTTGCTATTCTATCTGATTTATACCAGTTTGTGGCTCTGTTTCAAGGAAATTTTAAGTGTATATAGAGAAGTGTATATTAAAATATCTTCATGCTTTGCTGTATACAATAACCTTATATGACACTTCAGCAGAACTAAATGGACAACGTTAACAGTATCTTGCAAATATTAAATTTTGTTTCAAATTCAAGTCAATTAAACATGGTTAAAAGATTGTTGCATTGTTTCTTCATGAACATGTGTGGTGTACATGTTTCATCAATGAGAAACAAAAAGTATCAGTTTGGAATAAATTTATATTTCAGATATTGTTCTTGAAAACTGCATGTTATTTACTAGTTACGAAAGTCTTGAAGTCAGTGAACAAAGACATCACTTAAAAATATTGAACAAATATAGAATCATAGCATCATAGAATCATTAAGGTTCGAAAAGACCTCCGAGATCATCTAGTCCAACCATCAACCCAACAACACCATGACTACTAAACCATATCTCGAAGTGCCATGTCTACATGTTTTTTGAACACCTCCAGGGATGGGNAGACATTAAACAAGGCTGGCACCCCAGTACTGAGCCCTGGGGAACACCGCTTGTCCCAGCTGCCAGCTGGATTGAGCTCCATTCACCACCCCTCTCTGGTCATGGCCATCCAGACACTTTTTAACCCAGCGAAGGGTGCACCTGTCCACGCCATGAGCTGCAGTTATGACTTAGTTCAGTCATAACTCCAGACATTCTGCAGATAAAATGTAGTAAGATTTCCATCAGATTTCCATCTGATTTCAGTAATCCACAAAAAAAAGCCCAGTTTTCTGTAGCGTCAGTTCTCCAAAATGGTAATTGCAAGACTTTCTGTAGATGCTCATGGCTCAGAATCAGTATGACAGAGAAGACAATAAAGATATACAAACTACAGTGCATAAGTCCTCAGGTCGTTCTGGTAGCTCTACGTAAGTCTCAGCATTCACCGCACATTAAAAGAAAATTTGAGTGTGGATCTAAGGAAAAAAACTTCTGTGACTGCACTTTCATACATTACTTTGGCCTTATAACTTGTCCTTATAGCTATCTGTTCTTTAAAGATGCCATCACCACGTTACAGTAATTGACATTTTTAGCATTTTATGTTTAGAGAAAAAACAGCACAATGAACATGAAGAGTCCTGCAGCTCAGTCTTACCTTGTACACCAAAAATTCAAATGGGGTTTTCTGCTTGGTCTCTGCACAACAGCTTAATTGGATTTGTTTTTCTGTAACTATGCTTGTCCCAGTACAGAGTGATCTAGCCTGTAATGACTGGCAGAACTCCCACTGACCCAAAGAGTACAGGACTGAGATCTAGTATGGCAAATTAAAAGTTTTTTTGGTGGAAGCCTATGCTATGGTGAAGAGGAGCATTGGTAAAAATTTTATGAAGTTATCTCTATATAGAGTGTTTGTTGAAAGGCATGAGTATTTTCCTTCCCTCATAGCCATCCCTCATTATCAATGATTTACTTGTCTTCTAGGCTTAGTACTAGCTGCAAGCCATTCTCCTCAATTTCCATACAAGCAATTGCAGTGTTTTAGAAGACCTTAATTTTATAATCTTGCCCATTTCTAAAGAAAAGTACTTTCATGGACATGGCTAAAATGGGAGTATTGACAGAAATTTAGGTCAAAAAAAAAGCTCATTTCAAATCTTAGCCAGCTTATTTATCACACTCAAGCTGCCAAGAATTGCTGTGCAAAATCTGTCAGTTTTTAAATGCTAGCTACTGCATATTCAAAGCATCTTCAAAGAATATTTCCTTGGGTTGCATCACACACAACCTCCCATACCCGCCCAAATCCTGCCTACCCATTCAAATAATTCAGACAGCAGGGTGACAGAGCAACATTAACCTATCACATCTGAAGGGTTATTTAGGCTTTTATTTTGCTTGGGTTTTTTTATGACAAAATGAGAACACAAAACTTGCCTTTTTCAACCTTAACCTTCCAAATATCCATATACTCTCTTGGAGACTACTTCCACTAATAATGAGTGCTGGCTGCTAGTAGCCCTGTAGGTAATGATTTCTTCAGGAAATCTTGTTAATCAAAAATTTCACCAAAATATCTTAACAATCTCACCCACCAAAACTCCATGTTGTGAACATTTGTAAAACATAATTTCAGCAAGGATCCCATTCTGCCATTTCAACTCCACAGAGCAGTACTTGGCTCAAGATGAAGAGCTTTCCCTAGCTGAAGGGATTGGTTCAGGCAGGGAAGGATTATTCACCCTAAGTGAGAATGGCAGAATTCAGCCAGAGAAGCCAGGGCAGCCTTTGCAATGTCAAGCCAACACATTGTTTTAAAACAGCCGGGAAATGGGTATTTCCAGGAACAAAAAGGGCTATAAAGAAGGAACAAAAGCTGTCTTAACTTAAGCAGGGAGGCTGTTTTTAATTCATCTAATTGTGTTAAATTGCTAATAGGCTAATTTGAAGAGCCCAGCACATTCAAGAGGCTGGTATTTAATTAACAAAATCACGCTTCACATGATGCCAGACAAGGGGTCAATCCTTGAATGAGGAGCTCCCTAGAGGGGAAAAAGCATGATTAATGCTGCAGAAATTTCTCATTCATTCTTTTGCTGCTAAATATCATTGATTGGGAAGGACACTATTGTTTCTTAGTTACTTCATTTGGCATAGCTTTCCCTCTTTTCCTACACCAGCTTGTCCCTTTATCTGATCCCTGCATCCTCCCTCAGCTAGATTTTGACCTGTATCTGGCTTTATGCATTTGAAATTATATTTATAAACTCAAATAAGGTTGGACTCTGACAGTGTTATTCACGTAGACTTCTGCCTTGGTGACAGTAGTTTCACTGATGCCAACTTAGCATCCCTCTAGAAGTTCCAACTCTTATGTCAGGAAAATGGCTGCATCTGGCTTTGAAGGATTTTACATCCTGCTAATAATGCTGGACAAACTTCAAAGGATTCATATAAATGCTTCAAAGTTCAGCTACTATCCCAGTCAAGCCAAATGTCTTAGCTTTAGGATGAGACCTTGTAAGAGCTGATTACCTCAGTTCAATTTTATTTCCAGGGATTGCTCAGAATGAATAAAGGTAGCAGAATCCAGCCCCTATTTGGACAGCATGCACACAGAACACTTAAGCAGTGAGAAGTGGTGGGGAATGCTGATGAAAAGGGAGAAGAGACTGTTTGAATAAAAGGCATTTTAACAAGCAAAGAGAGACTACTTGGTGAACATATTTGAGAGTCCTGGCAGGCATGATTTCGTAGGTAGAATTCAGAATGATTTTCAGTCATGCAAGTTTCTTCCTTGCTCCTTAAAACAGGGCAATTTAAATATAAGTTTACTACTGCTCAACCAAGGCAACATCCAAGAGAATATCTGTAAGTAGCAGTGAAGATCTTTAAAGGCAGTTTTTGTCAGTGGCAAGATGCTTTCACTCCTTGCAATTATAAAACTACACCTGGGGCTATATTAACTACAACAGCCTTGTGTCAACAGCCAGACTTATCAATTAGCAGTAAGAGTTCCTTCTGGTTCAATACTTTCTATAGCTAACCTGATACTTGTTATCCTCAAGTATTTTAAGTTAAGATTAGTGACTTTCTGTTATTTAGCATATGACAGTTACTTGGTGTTGACAAAGGCCTCAAAGAGCAAGTTTGTTGAAATGTATGTGAACATACATACATAAACTTTAGGATAAAAAATTACATTTATATTGCATACAAAGACTGCAGCCTTCTCTTTTCTGGCTTTTCTAGTTCTACCAGACTTTAGTCTATGGACAATGTTCAAGAATTATACAGTGTAACACCTTCTTTATTTTAAAGTAAAGGGCACTTTTCCACAACATATGTGAAATATATGATTCTTCCCTGTGATTCAATCCGTACACAATACCTGTGCAAATGATCACGTATACCATTTGTTGAAAGAAAAATAATTAAGAGCAACAGCAACAAAAAAAAAAATAGCAGATGGGCAATGGTGAATATGCAGGCCTAGTATTTTAGCCTTTGGTAATAGTCTTAGAAAAAGGCAAATTGCGCTTACATTCTATCAGCAAATAGGTTGATCAAAAATTTTTATACATTGGACACAACCCAATTCCTTTTAAGTTTCAGTAGTAATTAGCAATAGGTTCTCCTTGCTTCACAACCTAAATAATTGCTTTAGTTACTTCACGATTCTGGAAACGATACCCTTGAAAAGTGTCACTTCTTTTCCCTTTTACCTAGTGTATTTGTATGATTCACCATGAATGCTCAGCAATTTTAGGCATATTTAGAGCTTCAGTTGCATCAATGCAACTATAGAAAAAGCAGTTTTATGGTATATGCTGGGGAAAAAAACATTCAATAATATGGTCATGATTTGCCTTGGATATATCTATGATCTAACTGTAAGAACTATGAAAATTCTTTGCCATCATTTGTGAATCATTACTTATGTTAGAAATGTCCATTTAGAAATTCAAATTCATTATTATGAGAATAATTTCAAGTGGAAATTCCACTAAATCACTTTAGAACAATCACATGCTCCCAAAATAAATCTTTCATAATCCTGTGCACCTGTAATATATTTAGAGTAAATATCTGAATCAGAGGGTAAACTTTTTTCTGTAGGTGAGCAAAATCTTAAAAACAAAGATTATTTATTGGACATTTCAGCTTAAACTAAGCCTTCCACATCTGTTCCGTCCTTTAATTGCAAATACAAAAAGAACACAATCCTGAATTACACCTTTGAAAGTTAGATTAAGTGATTTAAATGCATGTGTATGATCCTTGTTCAGTGCAGCATGAATTTGCACTGTTTTTCTTATAGCTTAATTACAAACCAAGAAATATGTTCTTCCTGGAGAGTAAGAGTCTCCTTCAATTGTTAAAGAACAATTCATCATAATCCAAAGCCTCCCTTTGATGCACTCGTATAAGCAACGGTAGTGCAGCTTTACTACACTTCTCTTACATGTGACATCACTATCAGGTGGTATTTCAAACTTCATTCCGAGAAAGACAACTTTTTACCAAACTAGACTGCAGTGTGCAGGCAGACACATGTAAAGTATGCTGCAATGGTGTAAACACCATTACAAGAAAAAATATTAGAAAAGTAATAGAGGGCATTCTTCCCATAGTGCAGATACACAGTCCTTAAAAAAGTCTACATTCTTCTATTAGAAAAAAAATGAGATAAATTATATAAGCAAATAAAATACATCTTTGATTCTATTCACTGGAGGAATATAGTTTTTCAGACTTGGGATAGAAGCTTATAAACCTCTATTTAGGCTTTTAAATTTAAAGGCCATCTTGACTTTGGTTTTTTTTTTTTTTTTTTTTTTCTGAGATAGTGATCAATGGGCTCCAAATTCAGAATACATGCCTCCCATTTCAGGTCCTCTGTTAGATTTGCTATCAGCCACCTGCAGGTAACCAGATACTTGATAGCATTTCCTATTAGCCTTCTACCTCTGAAGCCTTAGAAGATGATAGGCACAAAGATTTAGCTAGCATATAGTCTGAGTCTGGGCTGTGCAACTCCCACCATTTACACAGGAGTTCACCAGTGCTCAGCAACTTTGAAATCCATAACTCCCTGTTTATGCAATGAACACTTGCTGAAACTTCACAGACAGTAGCTTCTACATGGAAATTCCTTGGGCTTTCAATATCTTTCTTGCTCCAATTTGTCTTATTTATCTACTATCTTATTTCTCTATGTGTAGCTCCACATGCGAGGGCTTCCTAATAATTCTGAAGTCCTAAAGCTGTTGGTGTTCTTACACTTTTACAGCTATTTAATGGTCTGTGTTAAATAATTCTTCCAAAAATTTCCTTAGAGAGTGTGCTTGTGGTACCTAACAGCCTCAGGAGCCAGCAGTGAGCGATGCCCACGATCACAGGGGGAAAAGAAGTTCTTTTTATTCATCAGATTTTAAGATTTTCATTTAAGATAAGACCTACTAGTAAAAACTAAGGAACCAAGAATATGTTCAATATAAACTTACATCTGCTTCACTTGGAAGCATGTCAGAAAAAGGCATAGTTAGAAAAGAGAGAGCATAAGGGCAATCTGAGGATTAGTTACATATTAGTTACACTGAAAGGCATAGAGTATTACATCTTCAGGCCTCAGAAACAACTCTGAAGTCAATGATCAGAATACGGATAGAAAACAATCATTTCTCACAGTGTTTCAAAACAAAGAAGATGTTTTTTTCTTTTTTCATTTGAATGTCTAAGAAATGGCCCTTCATCAAAGAGAGATAAAGATGTGCATGTGCTTATGCTTATCCCTAGGAAGTAAAGCTTTTAAACTGGAATTTGAGGATTTGTTTAAATGGAACTTTGAGTAAGAATTTCTCTCTGATCAGGACATGTATAGGCCTTTGTCTTGATAACATATGACATACCAGAGCAAAGCTCTACAGCAACTCTGTGGCCAGAAAACGCACAATGATGATGTGATCCAAAAGGGCTGGACTGGTTTAAACACATTCAAAATATTTTGCCTGGTTAACTTTGTAGTAGGTAGACATTTCTTAGCCTCTGTGTGGAATGGAGTTATACCAGATTTCCCATAGCTAACTCACCATTTTTTTTTGCAAACCGCCCCTCATCTCCTTTCCACTCCTCAATGTTATTGTGTCTTCTTAAATGAACTCTCCAGGGCAATTTCTCTGTTTCCTTTTTGCACAGCCACAACAGCTTTTTGTAGCCTTCCTGTCATATGCAGAGGCTGTCCAAATCGGGGGATGGAAATCTTGATCAAAACCATTTTAACTATTTAACACTTTGAACTTGCTTCAAATACTGTAGTAATAAAACCAAAAATAAATTCTTATGATGGGACCCTGAGTCATCAAGAGATTTCATATGGATCTGCCTTGGGGTTTTTTCTCATGCTTTGTTTCTTGTAAAGACTGAAAAGTCTTGTAAACTCAAAAGCCAGGTTTTACTACTCTGTAAGCTTTTTTTTTTTTTAACTGAGAAAAATAAAACTATGTCAGAGAGAAAAATAAAGGGTCTATCCTGTGTCCTTACAAGAAATTGTTTGCTTCCAGACTTTGTTTCAGTCACTCTGTGAATCAGTTACAGCTTCACAGACCACTCCAGTGGCTTCAAAAAGAAAGTTTTTGTTTCTTCTGTGATCTGATTTCATGCTCCCCAATTTTTCACCAGCTGCTTTGCAGGCTACCAATTTCCCAGCTCCCAGTTCCTGTTTGCTCTCTCTTCTGCCTCATGGTGAATCTGGAAGCTTTTCTCCTCAGCAGCTAATTCATTTGCTCACAAGGAATTTTCTCCCCTCTTGAAGGCATTGCTTCTTCCTTCAACAAAGATGTCTCCTCTAATGGCAAACCAAGAAAAAAAATAACAGGTACTGTCTTTCACAGGACTACCTACATTACCCTGTTCAGTTTTTTCTTTGCAATGGAGAGGAATCAACTGTTTTGGAAACCTAACACAAAAAATTGAGAGTCAGTACATTAGTCTCACAGTCACAAAGGAAACTATTAAGCATGCACAAGTGCTATATAACGTGGAAGGACAGTTGTTTTGGTGAAAGCATTAGTCTAGGACCTCAGAGACCAGAGATTTACTGTGACCATAGCAAAGTCATTTAATCCTTTTGGCCTCTCTATTGCACCCTGAGGCTAATAACATCCCCTAGCTTATATGGCTGGTCTGAGGATGAGAACTGAGGTGCTCAAATACAGTAATTTGGTACATATTAGTAACAATAGCTGTATAAGAATCTGAAAGAGACAGTTTATCATTGACAAAATCTGAAAAGAAAAGCAAAAAGCCTGAACTTCTTTAGGTTTAAACTAGACAGGACATTTGGCAGAGTACCTCTGCAGCTTATTCTTTTATCTACATAGGATCTTGGAAAAGCAGGAGGACCAAGAGTATCTGTCCTGGTTTCAGCTGCTTAC
>VZTL01014730.1:0-24267 GCA_013400535.1 Scopus umbretta
CTATTTATCAAAACGGTAAAGGCAAAAAAATGAGGATAGGACTTTTTTTTCCTCATCGAGATTTGGACTAACATTCATTATTGTATTCATATTAAAAGCCTACTCCATGTCTTTCAATCACATATTTTCCTTCTAATTAAGGCATATTCACTTTTTTGCTAATTAGGTATTCTTTGTTGCACAATGTTTGCTCTAATCTTTTGGAATCTCTCTCAATATCCAGTCATTGCCTTCATTACTGGCTCCCCTAGAATCCAACCAAAGCATGTTATTTTTTCTGCTAATTATATCCTCATTTACAGATTGTTGCCTTCTCTGATTGGCTCTTTAAACCAGTTGCTATGACTTCATTAGCAATGTCTTCTGACCCTGTTATTTCTTGTGACAGGATTTGCTCCACTTGTCCTGTAGCACTGTATCCCAGGGTCACTCCTCTCCCGGGTTGGAATAGTGTCAACCACGAAAGGTTTAGGGCAGAGAAAATCACTGCTGAAGTTGCTAATTACCACATGCAGCAATGGTACAAATTAATGCTTCTAGCAGTTTAGAAAAAAATTAGTGTTTTAAAGGTGTCATTAACAGGTTAGTTTCATTTATAAATGTGCTTGACAAAAAAAAAAAAAGTCATCATTTAGTGTGTTTTTGCTTTTACAATCTTTCCATCAAATAAGTGTTTTTAAATCATGTGGGATTTCTTATCATGCTATATGGCAATAAAATTACGGTATAAAACATTCTTGAGCTAGATGATTTTAGGAGGCAAGTTTCTAAACAGATTTTTCTATTTTAACTTGAATTTCAGAATCTTGTAGTGTATTATGATTTGATTTCTTACCTGTCCTATAGAAATAGTGGTCTCTTTTAAAACAACAAGAACTAAATTTCCAGGCATTAAAAAAAAATATATTTTAAGTGATTATACAAGAACAGTATACTAAGGGAGAATTAAAATACATGAAACTACAGTGAAGTACTAAACCCATCTTTATATTAAGCTAGAGAGATGAGAAGCTATGAGATTACAATTTTCATGGGGTGCAAACTGCATATTGTGCTGTGTTCCCCACTTTTAGTCTCCCACAAATCTGAATAATCCATTACCAGAACCAGAGATTCAAGCATATGGCAGAGTTTAACACAAGTTAGTTAATATGAAAAACGCTGTATCTAGTTGTTTGCAAAATTACTTTTGTTGATTAAAAGGCTCTTCAGAACTTCCGGCTTGTGAAAGGGTTTTAAATTGTCTAATGCTGATTGTGATTGCTATGCAGAAAAAAGGCAATGCGAAGCAAACCATTATATCACTGAATCTTTGTTAAGCAGGCCTTGAAAGTGCTTGACAGCATAATTAATCTTGTGATATGAACAAAGAAACCAACCCAATAGTATTGAAGATGCTTATTAAAAATACTAAATACCTTTTTCCACTTAAAACCCTTTTGAAATACTGTGGAAAGTGCCATTACCTTTTTTGTTTTTGCAGTATTTTAGTCTAAAATTGATACAAGGGACACATAGCATGAAGAAAAGAATAAACTGGATGACAATGAAAATTAGTTTGAAAAACAATACTCCCTGATTTGGGGTGTCAGCTAAGCAACCTCCAAGCATTACAAAAGACCCCTGCACACACATGCATACACATACAGTGTCCATTGCTGTTAGCTTCAAAAGTTATGTAAAATAATGACTGGTTGTCAATCATATTACATTTTCAAAGCAAATCTTAATAAAATCATTTATATTTAAATGGATAACATCAATTTTAATTGTTGTTTCTCCCTTATATGGTGACTATATTGTATGATGCCATACCAGAGGAAATCATACACCTAAGATTCCCTGTTACAGTGGGATGTGTTTGTGGTGCAAGCTATTCTCAAATATACTGAGAGAACCTATAGAAATATAAGGATAGTATGCTGTAACAGTGGCTGGAAGCAACCGTATCCAAGCTTGTAATGTACATATTTGCAGAACACAGAGGCAGAGTGAATCAAGCTTTGCAAAGGGAAGCAACTGACTTTCAGCAGAACGTACACTTTCCTTTGAAAAATCATTTAAAAAATTAACAGTCATGGAATCTAATGTTTAGAAAAAACACCACAGTTTTGATTCCCCTCAATTTATTAAGAACTTGATACTGCAGAAAACGTTAACATTGTCTACTTAGGGCTAATTTATCTGCTTAATTCTGGAAAGCATAATTATTCAACTAGGACTCAATCCTGCAAGACAGACAGTTAAAAGTAGAAAAAAGCAGGCACTGTGCCAGTTATAGCCCAGCAAACCTGATCCTGTTTAAGACAGAAGGTCAGAGTAAACTAAATGACTGGCCCCACAGGCTAGCTGACTGGAGGTTGTTCCCTGCATATTCCATGAGCCAGCTAAAGAGTCAGTCTGGAAGTATCACAGTTTCATGGGAGATGGCATCTCTGGCTTTGGTCTCCATGACCTCTTGACCCCATGAGACACGTTGTCCGTGTTTCTGTTAAAGTCAATGGTTCTGTATATCCAGATAAAAGACTGCAGAGTAGGGCAGAAGGAACATAGTGAAATAACCAAAGCAGCAGCTCTGAACTTCAAGTATATAATTTTAAGCATTGTATGTTGGCTATGCCTACTCTTTACCCTGCCAATCTAATTTTTATTTCCTGACTCTCAAGCACTGAAAGAGCTTTCTCTGAGCTGCTAAGTTTCATCATGTTATGAAAAGAACCATACTGCATGATACTGCAGAAGCCTCCACACATAGCCAAATACTCAGCACTAACACTATTTTAGACAGTATGATCTTTGGAGAGGACACTTTCTTATGTTACATTGAAATTACATGTAGCACAGTACAGACCTGCTTTTGACCAAGGGCTGCAGATGCTAGTTTAAATACAACCTACCTGCCTTGGTAGTCAGCAATCAGCAAAGCCTAGTGCGTCAACCATGAGCAGGAGCATGTTGAATCACAGCCTTCTTTTAAACATTCCAGATGTTTGCAGCTGCAATCCTTCATGAAAATGCAAAACCTATTGATTAAAATGAGGTTGAATTTGGAGGTAAACACACCTTACTTTGTCTTACTGTCAAGTTTTTTATACTCTCCAAAGACACTAACAGCACGCTGTGTTTCATTTTAATAACAGTGAACCAACTCTGGGGTTGACTGTCCTTGCTCAGGCAAGGCTTCCTGTGACATATGGCAATCTTGCCTGAGCACAGACAGTGTAGGAGGCTTTGATGGCAATCGTTGCTGCAATTAGCAAACCACACTACCATATTCATGTTTTACTTTATAGTTCCGATTCTAAACACTGGACCTTTTCTTGAATCCTGTATGTACAGAACTCCCATTAATTAAAATCAAACAGCAAGAAATATATAAAAAATCAATGGTAGAATATGACTCATGTTATTTAATTAATGGGTAATTCCTCGCACCAATATGCTTAGAAAGCTTGAACTTAACCTTTAGGATTAAAAAATTCACCATGTGAGAAAACTTGCTTTTTCCTAATCACATTTCTCCCTAACAGATTTTAAAAACACATGTAAAATCTGTTGGCAAAGTGTTTAAGTACATACAATCCTTAAGACTGTAAGTAAGCTCCTATTGCTATCCACATCAACTTAGATAATAGCACGAACAAAAAATACCTAATGGTACGCACATCAATGTTGGAATATGCAAAACACTATTTTCACTGTAGTTCCTTCAGGTGATTACTACAACAGCCCACCAGCTACACCTTTCTCCTCTTTCCATCTCTCCTCAGTCATTCATTTGAAAATTACCACACAAGTATCATTTGTTGAGCAATGTTAAGTGTAGAAGCACATGGAGACAAAATCTGTATTTCATAATAACTCAGCAATATGGATTTTGGCCTTAAGGGTACACTCATTCAAACAAGAGAATAGCAGTAAGAAAGCCCATGAGCAAAATCTTGCAACCTTACAAAAGGAGATGTTCATTCAGGGATGAACACTTTATTTCAAGTTTAATAAATTTCATTTTCAAAGAATTTCCAACTCACACAAATTTGTCACTAATCTTCAAATCGGAGATCCTTTTTTTTCTGCTCACTATGCTAGGAGAAGGCACTCGGTTCCTCACTATCAGTTAAAGTGGTTTGCTTTCAGCTACTGCAGTTTTTCCTCAATTTAGATGGTTACTTCCTCCCTGTTCTTGCTGGAAGCTGTAAGTGTGGTGTAAAAAAAAAAATAAAAAATTATCCTAACATACTAAAGAACAAAATTCCTCGGAAGTCCATATTGTTTATCCACAGAGGTCTGTCTGAAGCATCACAGATGCTGAAGGGATCATTAGGAAGCTTCAGAACAGCCCAGGAATCCTTAACATGCTGTCTGAAAGACTCTACCTGGGGAGCCCCATGTCCAAAATCATCCTGGGCTTACAAGACAACAAGGTTTGATCCATAACATTTCCTGATGATACACCTCTATGCCCCACCCAGAGTCATTCCCTTTTACTCCAAAAAACATTTATAATAGGGCAGGATGTGGAGATGTCTTTTTTTTGATAGTAACCTAAGACACCAAAACAGGCATTCTAGCAATTCACTTATTCAGGGGGAACAAGAGGAACCCTTTGAAGCACAAAGAGCTATATGCATCTCTTCCATTGCTATGCATACACACAGATTCTCTGGGAGGGAGTAGTCATATCAACTGAAAGCTAAGGACAGCAACCCAATACCACATTGGATTCCACTAAACCCTTTCTTAGTTTTCTAGCAGCCAGACCACCCAATTTTATAGGGCTTCCTAAGCCTGAATAGCAGCTACAACTGTAGAGTGGCTTGTGGATCCCATCTGAATCCTACTGCCTCTGCTGCTCCATCTGGCATGGCAAAAAACTTACCATGCCTACCTGCTTGACTACTGGCAAAGATGCTCTCTTTAGTGTCTTCTAAAATGTGGGGAAAGACTACATTGAGGGGTAAGAGATACCAGTTGCACAGAGGAATAGAGTGACCACGATAAGATATTCTTAAAACTGAGTCCAGACACTCACTTGTGCCCTCTGCCTTACCCCACAGGCCTTGACTTAGGATTTGTTCACAAAGCAAGGCCTCAGCACTGTGCTAGCTACTCAGAGAGTTGTGGCTGACACAGAGAACTGTCAAGCAACTGCCAAAGCAGAACATGCCCTACAGCTCAGCAAGGAATAACAACTTTAGCATATTTTCTCTGCAGGGTCTTTGCAGCCCAAGCACTGGGAATCCCAGAGGACATTAAGATTTTCTGCCACTGCTGTTACTAGGACATCCAGCAACAAAAGGCATGACTGAATGCCCAGGACTGCCTCGCTACCCCAAAGAAAACCCAAGACCATTTCAACTGTACATGGATAAGCAGTTTGCCAGACTCTGTGCCCTCAAGAGGAACATCTGACCTTGATCATCTGCCACCGTTAGGAATATGAGGAGACAAAGGACCTGTGGCAGTACATGTTTCCAGACGCTGAGAATAGAGCACAGCAAACTCTTCATCAGGTCATTAAGAGGTCCTTGCTCCTATCTTGTGGCTGAACCTTCCTGGCTGAACTCATCTGATGCAATCTGCTGAACACACAGGGAATAGTCATTTATTTTCATTTTCACCTGCTTTTTATGTCAGCATCCCCAGGACTGGAGAGTCATGGTAGATAAACAACCCTGTTGTGAAGAGCAGGCATCCCTGGCTAAGCAGCGAGCTGCTGGTTGCTACGTCTGGAGAAGATGCCACAGATAACAGCTGAGGGCCAAAAGTCTGTTTTCATTTTTCCTTGAATCTGACTGTTGTAGGGAAAGACGCAGCCCACATTCTTTTGCAGACTTTACCACTGCATTCTTTTTAAGGATCTCTTGGATGGACAACCCAGAGGTAGGATTCTTCATCCAGATATAAGGGGCAGAGGAACAAGGCCTCTCAATTTTGTCTACGTTTTTTCCTGTAGCTGATGCTACGGGAGCACCCTCTTTTTCTCAGGTACTTTGAAAGAACATGACCAGAACAGTCTGTGTTTACATTCCGTCTCTTGAAGTATTTTGCACCAAATGATAGTTATAAGAGGGTCAATGGATGTATTAAATCTGAACAGACCTGAAGCATTCCAGATGCCTTCACCCCAGTCAGTGGGGCTGTCTCTGTGACAAGCCTGTGCCCAGTCTGAACGGGCCACTATAAACAGAGTACTGTATGAAAATAGTATCTAGTTGTAAATTTTTCATACTGTATGCTGACTCCAGTAAATTGGGTTCTCTTTATGTATTCTGACTACATTTTAACTAATATGTGCTGGGTTGTGTGTAAATATGCTGTTTGTTGTTTTGTTTTGTTTTGGGGTTTGGTTCTTCTTTTTTTTTTTCCATTCTCCTAATGGGACAGGCAGTCCTTGGAATGCCATTAAATGCAGGACTACATGATCATCAGCACACTCTCACTGCAAGGCCAATGCAGTTTGTCTATACTTGACCATAACAAGTTTTTACTTTTAGGCCAAGCGTTTCTGTGTTTTACACCACCTTTCTCAAAGTCCTTAGCTCCATCATTCCCTTTCTCTCTGAAAGCTGAAGAACAAGGCCACCTAACCATTCCCTGTTCCTGGCAAGAGGGACATCAGTGCATCTCAGTGCAAGCCAATAGTTTTTCATAAAAGAAAGAACACATTTCAGTCACAGTCCTCTTACACAGTGGAAATGAGGACAGGCAACCAGCAAGAGTAACTGCAGAATCAGAGGAGTCACAGGATGAGGGAAGAATAGAAAGCATCAGTAAATCTTTTTCTGGTCAAGCCTTGACATTTGGCAAGCATGTGGAGAAATAGAGTACCTCATCTTATGTTTCATGGTTACCCTTCTTGGACCAAAAGCTGCAGCAGTTTTAAGCAGAGGCAGTTTGGATCAGAATGGCCAAGCAGAATATAAATTCATGTTGTATGACTGGGTCCTGCAATGGGAGCACTTTTTCAGTAATGGCATATTAGGGTGATGCTGATCAGAAACTGGCTTACAGGAAGAAAGAATGGCAGCAAAGATGGGGAAGAATTGTTTTAAAATCAAAGGGCAGAGGGTTGAAAAGGCTAAGGAAAGAGGAATTTAGTATTTTATGGCTGGTTAAAACAGCAGAGGGGGCTTATGGCCATAGAGTTGGAGGATCAGAAGGATCAGGAATCTCAGTCAGGGATGGGACCTTCTGAACACAAAAAGGAATGGAAAACGGTGTATGGAAGAGACTGTTAAGAACAGAAACATAAACATAGGTGGAAATTTGGTAGAGTCTTGTAAGAGAAACAGAGGTAAAGTGAGAAGCAAGAAATTAGTAACTCTGAAGGTGAAAACTGGGTGAAATTACAGCCTGTGTTAACTGCCCAACCTGCCCTTTCTCTCTAATTACTTTTGGATTCTTTGCCCTATGCGACACAGGAGAATTATTGGTACTGATGTCCCTACAGATTTCATGAAAATTAGCAGTATGGAGAAGGACCTATATAGCATCTCTATTACATGTAGAAAAGGCAGATACAATGCTACCTTCCTAAACAGTAGGTAGCTAAAGACAGCTGGCCAGTCAGCACGTGAGCAACTCCCATCTACTTAAAGCATTGCCGTCTCTTTCCCAGTCATGGTGTGGCTAACAGAGAAGATAAAGGATGCATGCTTGGGAGGCCAGACTTCATTTGTTCTGTTGCTCATGAAAGCATCATGATGTTGTGTTAAAATCTGAAGACTTTTAGGTAAATTACGAGTTGAGAGCTCTACTTCACATGCAAACAATAAAGAGGAAGAGCTCTTTTGTTTGCCCACTAGACTTCTAATCATTCTAATGATCTGCTTTTTAGTTTACTATTGTAGGCTAGAGATTATTAAAGGGAATTTACTCTTGATTAAGATGAGAATGAGAGAACATAGTCTCAATGATTTATGTGCTTCTGAAGTTTGACAGAATACAACATTTACTGGTTTCCATGAAAGTTCAATGTAACAGTTTGTCCTGGTTTCAGTNTTTAGAACTCAAGATAATAGTGTGAAGTCTTCTTAGAAATTAACTAATTGACTAATTAATTACAAAACCTGAAAAAAGTCAAATTACTCAACATTCTTAAATTTCTCCCTATGCAATAAACAAAGTCTCACCAGTGTCTAAAAATTACTCATAAAAACAAATCTAAGCAATCTTAAAGAAGCAGTCTTACAAGAATAATCTAAGATAAAAAGCCCATGATGAACAGTACGAAAACATGTGCAAACACAGAAGACACATTTTTGCTACTCAAAATATAGCATGTGCCACTTCTAGTGACAATGTGTGTAGAGTTTGCATATTATCAGAAGTAAAAGGAATTAACAGATTTTTCAAGATGACTACTATGTACATAATTATATTTACATTGGAGTATATTTAAGACACCGTTCCAACAATATCTTGAATTTTTCACTAAAGATGTGCTGGTACATAGGTCAAGTAGGATCTGAAATCAAGTTGAGCAATTCTCAAGCATTGTCTCGTGATATTTAGTAACACAGTCAATAAAGAAGACAGACAACCCTGCAGGGGGGCAAGAAACCCAGACTTAACTGTGATGTGCTGTCTATCTCATGCATAGACATACTGTGTTCTGAGTTACTATAAGTAAAATGAACAGTCTGGAATATGCATTGCAGATGGATCGCTTGCTGAGCAAAGCTTCTTGGCATTCACATACACAGGTAGGAACCATTCACCATGGTTCAGATGTAAAAGAGGAAATTAAGAAAAAAAAAATTGTTATATCCATAATGCAAATTCAGACATCACCTAGCTTTTCTGGACAGCTCAGTTTTTAGTAATGTAAATTAGTGAGGCATACGCTGATTACAAATTTAGACGATAGTTATCCAAATTCATAGATATTTTGAAAGGAAGGTCTCATCAGAAATCCATATTACAACACAGCCCCCCCCCCCACTTGAAGCTGTAGATGGCTGGTAAACAGTTCAAGAAAAAACAAGAAGTTTACATCAGAGCTACCCATAGTTCTCAGCTGTTAACAGAAGAGATGATCTTCCCAGGTAACTCTGCACTCTCTCATTTGAAATATTTCTCCACTGGTAGAGCAACAGCTTGAATTTGATGGATATTCTTGTTGCATTCTGAGGTGTGAAGAAAAGGCCTGAACTGTGCATATGCTATAGAAGACAGTTTTTGCTATTACTTCTGGTGGCTCATTGTAGCTGTTACTGCTTTGTTCATAACCTTTGCACTCCATGATGTCTCTTGAAAATACAGCATTTATTTCACTGGTTCCTTCAATTAAAGTGGCATTTCTGCTCTGGAGTGTAATCTGTAAAATGACATTTGACTCAGTTTTCCTGTGACTCCCAATCGAGTGTGTTCATTTTACGTATGTGAATGTGCATGCCAGCTATGCAGGCACAACCTGATAGTCAAGCTGGTTCTCTTCTTCATCCTGTCTCTATGACTGTGCCCTTAACTAATTCCTGGGTTGCTTCAATGTAACTGCTTCTACATAGCTGTGCAGAAGATGCAAAGAATGGATATAATCCATCTTCCCCTATCTTAGTTGTTTTGTAGCTGCACTTAAACAGGAATGTAAATTAGTTAAAAAAATTTTTTTTTCAATGAAACAAGCAGCTAGTTATGTATGAGCACATATGTCTAGAGGAAGGGTCTGCTAAAACAGTATTTATATGGCAGGTTTTAAAAAGTTAATTTTCACTTTAAAGTCATGAAGAATCATGTAGTTCATGAGAAGGTTGTCCATGAGTGTGAGACAGAGACTTTTTTCTTTTTTTTTTTTTTTTAAACTTGACTTCTATAAATAGTTGAAACACATCAATACTCCCTCATACTGCAGATAGGAATGATTCCCAACACCCTTTGGTATAAGGAATCCGAAAGCAACTTAAAGCGGAGAGGATGAATAAAAACTTGACGCAGTCACATCTGTACCAAAGGCAGATTTGATCTTAAGTCCTCTAGAACATCTTCCTTTTCTTTCTATTTTGAGTTTTTCCCTGAGCAAATAGCATTTCTGAAGAAAATCCCATTTAACCAGGGCTGATACTTATCCTCACATTAATCAGTTGTCAAGAGATCATCCCACTTGGATGGCATGATAAATACATCTTAGAATGAACAAAATCCAGTAGGAGTTGGAAAGGACAGCTTGTACATTTCTGATGTGCTTTCGAACACAGGCATAGAGAGTCTTTACAGAACTGTTCAAGACAGGGAGTATTAGAATTCCTCAAAAACTACATACTGACTTTATTTTTTAGAACAAACACGTTACTTTAGAGCTGGTTTAAGGGTCCAATGATCTTGAGAGAACTGGAATAGCAAGTCCTTTTAACTTCCTATTCATACCCTCATAAAAGACATTCTGTAGGAATGAAGAATATTTATTTCATTGAAAAGGTATTCATAGTCGAAATAACTGAAAACAAAAATCTGAAAAAGACGGGAGGCATAGCACATACCACAGATCCCTAGTACTCTGTGATATAAATTTTTAATTTTTCTCAGATACATATAATTTAAATTGAAAGATTTGGGAATAAAGTGTTCAGTCCTCCAGTCTTTCTAAAGTCCCATTACCACACAACTTTTAGGGAAATTGGTGAGATATGTATTTTGTAAGTCTGAATCTAGACTTGGTTATTTTGGCATCCATGTACTCCATGCCAACAGATACTAAAACTCTTTGGCCTCATAGATCAGTAATTTTTCCCTGTTTCTTACATATGCATTTTTATGTCTCTCTCCCTGCAATTTCCTTTAGAGGTGAGCAAGACAAAAATGGCTGCCTGGAATATTGCTTAACATATATTGAGATTATAATCATTCAGTGAAGCACAGGTCCATATATCTACCATACAATGCTCTTCCGGATGTTCTTGTATTACTTTCCCCTACAGTAATTAAAGCAGCTTTGGAAATAGCTTGTCACGTATTTATCTTGAACAGGCAACATTCTAATAGAGGTCAGCAGCAGCCATGAATTTTATGCCCACTGTATGAAACAGTAATATCAGTCCATATATGCTTGCTAAAACACTTTTATTCCAAGTCTGAACAGATGGCTGATTCACTGTGTATATAGACTCTTCATGGCCAACATTTTAAGCACAGTGACTTGCCACTAATAAGACACTGACACTGCTTTAGAAGAACATGATGTTCTTTCGGATTTCAAAACAACATTTCCACTCTGAAAAATACCACTAAACAGTTTCTGAGATGTCCAAAAAGAGTATCAGCTGATCCAGAGGATTCAGCAACAGCAGTATAGGATATTTTTTGTTGTCTTTCCCATAAGGATTTTAATTATACTGTTTTATCTTTTCAACTGGAGATAGCAATTCCTATTGAACTGCTATTGTAGTATTGACAACCCAGGTGTTCAACTTTATTCTTTTGCTCTGAGCAAGCAAATGACTTCATATTTATATTCT
Organism: Scopus umbretta; assembly: GCA_013400535.1. Lineage (NCBI taxonomy): Eukaryota > Metazoa > Chordata > Aves > Pelecaniformes > Scopidae > Scopus > Scopus umbretta. Next base: position 11,457 of record VZTL01014730.1, read on the forward strand.
GAACTAATGTTTCAAGAAGCTACGAATGGATTGATGCTGTTGTGGATATGCTACCAATGCCTGGCACTTCACTTTGGAATGTAATACTAACCAAAACCAGCAGTTGCCATTATTTTTCTTAGCTGATTTAAGAATGAGATAAATTCCCAAGGATTTTTTAAAATATCAACTACAATTAATTTGCCATATTAGATAGTGTTTTAGAGAAGGATTAATCTGCCCAAATATAGTGAAGCTATCCGCACCTGAGCTACTTGTGAGGCCTCCCTTTATAGTCACTGGAGAGAAACAGGCACTTTTAGAGTGCAATTGATCTTCTCTTAAGATTGACAGCTACACTGTAGACATCTAAAGTTGGATGAGATTAATAGTGTCCCCAACATTTGTTAAATTATGCAAGATTCTATATAAATAGAAGACAAAGTCTCTTGCCTAAAGAGCTTTCATCTTCAGTCAATACATTTCCAGAACTGAGCATCTAAATTGCCTGTCTTTGTCAAGTGCCTCCCTTTGATGTTATTCCATAAGGTGCTCTCTGGTTTTCCTGGACAACACACAGCACTCACTTGAGAAAGCAGTACATTCAGGACAGCGAGCAGAAGAATTACCAAGAGAATCTCTGAAAGCTGTTTTTCCAGAACTGCAATAGGTAACTTTTTGAAAAGTTTTTATTTATCTTGTTAGAAGTGAGTTGTATTTTGTCAATTTTTACTGACAAGTTGGAAAGGCAAGTACTTCAAAGTAGAATGAAGAATAGTGTTTGCCTGCAAAAGCCTACTCTTCCCACATATGCTGATCCTCTGAGAGACAGCAAAGTGAATTAGTGGCTCCTCCTCTTCAGTACACTGTGACGTGCGTGCATGTACACAAGCACAGCGATATAAGGGAACTAGAAACACTACTTGTGTTATTTTCCAAGCCTTGGACAGAGCACTGAAGAGGTAGGAATCCATGGGCAATATAGGCCTGATGGTGAACTAAAGCTGAATATTATCACCACTCTTACTTTTGTTAATAAAATTACAGCTCAAGAGGAGGGGGACAATTTGACTTTTCTAAGGCAGCAGGCTTGTTTTAGAACAGGACAAGAACAGCATCTGCACTTACACGGTACACACAAATAAAACATTGGAAAACTCCGGGTTTTGGTAACTGCTTTTTGCTATCTTGCTTTGCTGCAAAAAAATGAAAAGCAAGCTCTGGGCATCTGTAACAATCAAATATGCACAACTCACTTTCTAGGACAAAATCGTATTTTATATATTGCTATAATAGGAGCTCAAGATGATAGAATGAAGTGCAAGTTAAACTCTGAAGTATTGCTCTACACCTCTAAGGTACGTATGGATATGTGAGATATTTATCTTAGAATTTAGCTAAACAAATACTAAAATACAGCCACCAATGTTCATATTACTATAGAGTGCAGGAATGACTACAGCAATTGTTATAATTAAGAACACTAACAGGTGAGATGTAGAACTCATAATGTTTCTATGTAAGGTTTAGAGACAGGGAAACCTTTCAAGGTTCAGTTTAAAAAAAAAAAAATTCTAAAATTTTGCCTGCCTAATCTTAAATACTCTCACAACAGTATGCAACTACCCTGATAAGATTTCTAGTACACCATTCCTATTACAATAGATTACATTCAAAGCACACCAGACACAAGCTATCCTTTTACAAACCACCACATTCTTTCACAACAGCCACCATTTGTTTTTCTCCTATACTGCTCCCACGCCCACTTCAATAAACCTAAGCACAAATGACGTCAGAAGTTTTTAAACAGCAATGTTATTAATTAAAAAAATGAAAATTTTGCATTCTGTAACTTACTCTGAGGAACCAGTACATAAAGAGCCTATTAACATTTTGTCAATAACAGTGGTGAAAAACATCTTTTTTCATACAAAACCTTCCTTTCTGGTAGGCTTCTGAACAAGACTGGCAATTTCCAAATGAGTTATCTACAGCAGATTGAGGTCTAAGCTGTGGGGGAAATAAGTAAGTAAGTAAGTAAGTAAATAAATAAATAAAACATAGAGGAATAACTTTGTCCAGAAGTACATCAGGTTTGTCAAATCAATGCAGGACACATCTAATTTGATGAGCTGGACCCAAGAGAAGTTGAAAGTAGATTATTCTACTGAATATGGAACCTGATAACTAAAATACCCAACTTGATAATTAAAGTATCCATGGCAACAATAGCAGGATAACGTGTATTTATACTTGTCAGGTAAACAAGTTAAACCAAAGACCCAGGATTTTTAAAGAATTTTTCCTACCTCTTATATTCTGCCACTGGATAACTAGTCTAAAAAGAACAGTCTTGTTCAATGCATATCATCTCTTCAGAGCATATTTAACTATAAAAATTTAGCTAACATACTATTTTTACTAAAATATAAAGCAAAACAAGATCTCAGTCACAGCCACAAAATCTTTTTTAATGTATTCCTTGTGCTACTTCTGAATATTAATAAAAATTAATAATTAATTTTGCCTTTGGCATTGCAAGATATACTAGTTTTAATTAGTGTACTGTACTCCTATACAATTAAAAAATAATTGATGTCCACACTTATTGGCGGTCTCTGTGATCTCTTTTCCTGTTGTTGTCAACAAATGCCTCAAAAAACAAGTTCAAGAATGTTTTGCTGTCCACTTGATTTACACACCAAAAGTAATAGACAAATCTTTTATGATGAAACAGAACAGTTTTCTGTTTAAATTATACACAAGTATATTAACTAGAAAGAGAAAATTAAAAGCTGATGGCTCAAAGAAATAATGGAAAGACTATCAAAATGTTTAGTCTATCAACAAATTTGCCTGGAATGTATCAGTGGGTGACAGAGTATTTCAATGTAAATGGGGTGGCCATCTTGTATTTGTTACGTCAATCCTATTGAGCATTTTATACTGATGTCTCCCTTGATCAGTTTCAGTTATTTAAATTCAGCATATCATGTTACTGTTTTCCTTAAGCATATTAATTGTACCATGAACTACTTCATTATATAACACTAAAGTCTCTCTCTCTCTCTTACTCTTTCAGAGTGACTCAAAGAATTGAAGCATAAATTCCCGTGGGGAAAAAAACTAACTTCCTTTCAATGTATTTGCATCAGAAATCTTGAATAAATATAAGTTTTTTTATTACAGCCACTGAAACAAAGTCATTGAATCCCAGATGTAAATTCTCCAGCACAGTTATGAAACAGAACAAAGAATTTGGTGAAGAACAACCCAAACTGACTACTCCTTATCTGTCCAGAAGTTCATGCTTGTAACTTGAAACGAGGTCAGAAAATGCATCTGGAAGAGACATTTTGGGGCATGACAAAAAGCTAACTAAAAATTGCCGAGCTTATTTTTTCTGTATCGCAGTACTACACACCTCTGAGTCAGGCACAGGACAAGGGCTAGATAAACAAATAAACAGAAGAGCAGAAAGGATTTTAGACAACACGGGAATAAAAATGCTTACTTTTTTCCACCTAATCCACATGCTTGTAGAGTAGTGAACATGAAAAATCAGCAAATCAGATATTTATTTAATTAATTCTTTTATCATGATTAATGATCTCAATGGTCATTTTAACTAAAAATGGATAGTAATTCAAGTAACGTATTTAAATAAATATCACTGAAGAACTCAGAGTATTACAAAGGACATTCTTATTTCTGAGGATTTTTCAAAGTTATTTCTCAACAACTTTTCTGGCACTACACACAGAAGTCAACGGCTTGCCTCAATGAAATAAATTCAATGGGTTTCCTTTTATGCTTAAGACGGGAGGCAAGTCAAATCAGTAAAATCACTCTGAGGTCTGAGCTGCTGCCTTGGCCTCCGCAGCGAGGGTTCCCTCACGGCTCCCAGCACCGCAGCATGCGTGCGCCGCGGACAGCGTGGAAAGGTTACCGGCTCCTTAGCCCAAAATCTTCAGGCTTGCTGCTCTGCCCAACGGTGTGAATGCCTCAGCTACCACAGAGAAACCCCAGTAAGCTGGGGTTAATAGAAGTTAACAGAAATCTTAAATAAAGGTAAATCTTATTATTGAAAACAAAGAAACAAGAAACAACATGAACATGAAGATCAGAGATACGCAGGCACCCTACTTCAGGGAATGACTGAAAAGGCGTGTCCCTCACCCCTGCTGCGGAGAGAAACATTAGCTACCAAGAAGTTGCAGCTCTGTTGTGAGAAGCTGCCGTGCCAGAGCTGTAGGACACCTGGAGAACTGCCAGGCCCCGGCAGCACCAGGAGGCCTTAATCGTGCTGAGCTGCCTCCCGCCCCTCTGCCCGCGGGCCAGGGGCCCCCTTAGGCCCAGGCCCTCTCAGCCCTGCGCTGCCGTGGGATTTCCAGCTCTGGCAGGGGACTACACCTGGTACTGGGCCTTCGCTGCCATCCCCAGCCTGCCTCCCTCCCTGCGAGGGCCCCTCCAGCCCCCGCTCCCCTTCCCGCAACTCCCCAGCAGGTCTCTTCGGAAAATACGGACGCTTCAGGAGCCTTTTGTCGTCTACACAAGTTCAAGCTCATGCCCGCTTGCTTTTTTTCGCCCTAGGCAGCTGCCTTTAAAGTAGCTATCCTGGGAACAAATCCCCAAATTCTCCACAGCCGCCTCCTGCTTCTCACAACGTACGCCTTTGTCACCTGCTCGTGATGCCTGGTAGCTAGGCCCTTTGCACAGCGTGGAAGAGCTCTGACGCCCCTCAGCTCGCTCACTCAATCATGGCCTTTGATGGAAGGCTTGGAGTGCCTGGTATGGCAAGATGGAACTCTATAAAATCCCACGTGTTCTCATTAAAAGCAGCCAAGAGGTCTCAAAAACCCCGCTGGCCACAGCTACACCACCACGCTGCGGATTGGCCGCCACCACCTCTGCAAACAGTCTGCTCACTGCTGCAAACTGCTGACTTTAATGCTGTTTCATTACATGGATTTGCGCTAAAATAGCAAATGGGGGATATTGCGTCCAAAACCCGGAGCTTTCTAGTCAAATGCCCAGGGTCTGGAGTCCCAACATACAGCTTAGTAATTCTGGCACTCCTGCTGACCTCAGTTACGGCCACAGGTCACTGCAGAGCAAGTTTATCAGGTCGCAATTAAATGGCATGAGTGGAAGTGAGATCTGTTTACCAAGTTCCTTCCCCTGCACTTCCCAAATTCGTAAGAAATTTCAACGGACTAAAAAGTATTAAAAGAATAGGGACAAGAATCACTAATTCACACATGACCAGATTTTCAATAGTTAAAACCTCATTTTATCTGTTAATAAAGTGGTAAGCTGTAGACACTTTAATTCCACTTGTATAAAATTTTTGTAGTCTATGTGCACTTTTAAAAATTTTTTCAACAATTTTAAATTTCAGCTTTTTTAAATTCTGCTTGTATCATAGTGTCACGGTTACAACTAGTACAGCTCTGAACAATCAGCCCATAAACACTTGAGCACTGACAATAAACTTCCTTTTTAACCTTCCTCATTATCTTCAGTTCAGGGCAGCCAAAGTAATAAATGCAATGCAAAGACAGCTACTGCAGAAAGTCTCAGTATCCCAGCCAGGGCTCCAGAGATCTAGTCCTAGTTTTGAATGTAAAACCCCTCTTTCCTCCTCATCATATATTTCTTCCCAACCCTACCATAGAGGCAGTCCTGGACAGGATGCTTTTCCCTTTTTATTTATGTGAATTCTCGTGACATGTCATGCACCACATTCGTAGCAATCACTGACAGATAGTTAAAGTTTCTAACGGGCTACAGGGGAAACAATTTTCCACCAACTGTTCTCCTACATGCCAGGATAAAATATATCTTGTGGACTAAATCTCTTCCCACTTGTATCCTGCCAAAAAGTGTGGGTTTTGTTTTTTAAACGAGGCTTGAATGAAATTCCATTAGCTATTCCTGAGCTATGGCAGAATAACTATGCCAGCATAAAAAAAAATCTAACCACAGATAATTGAACTTGTCTCAAACGTGAGTTGTTTTCTGGAAACATGACATGGGAATAGACTTTAGTATAACGGCTAAGTTATTTGGTTTGTACAATCTTCATCGAATCAAAAGCAGTTAAAGACCACTTGAAACTGTAAGGTATGTCAGTGTCTTAGAAAAATATTTTTAAATCAGCTGGGATGCTTTAACCATAGATGTCGTCTTCATGGATGGATGAATACACCCGTTAGCTCGCATGGTTTACAATCTATGTATGTGGAAAGCCATCAGAACTCGGAAGTTATTCCAGAATTGCTATCATCACTTTTTAATTTGTGATATGCATTATAATATAAGGAACAAAATTATTTTTAAAAAAGTCAAAAGCAACATTATTTTATCCATGTTATACTTTTGTGATGTTTTGTACTGTTGCTTTTGGTTTTGAATGCTGTATCAATGCAAGCACTGAGGAGTGAGAGATTTTATATTTAATCTGCTGTAGATAAGGAATGCAAATAGACTATATATGTTTTCACCCAGGCATGGTAAGAATTACAGCACATTTCCTCTAAGCACTGAACACACAGAAAATTTAAGTTTTTAATATGTTACTGGATTGAGTTTAGGCTTTGAACAACTGAGAGAAAATGAGGAATTCTAGCCAGGCCACAGTAAACCCAAACTTAGCTGGTGTTTGTACTTGATGCATCCAAAGGTATATTCAGCATTCCAGTCTTCACGAACCCTGGAAGATCACAGCTCATGGTTTCCTGCATGGCTCACCTTAATTCTTTATGTTTTTTTTTCTGATGATACAGTACTGGGAGCTGGGAAAAAAAGGAGGTGGCAGCCTCAGCCTCCATACTTACCACTTCAGATGACTGTAGGAAGAACAGAAAATATATGGATAAGCCGTCCTGCTACCCAAATTCTGCTCTGATCCCCCCTTCTCATAGCTTGGAAAGAAAACTGGATTTTCTCCAAGGCTAGACAGGTGGCAGGGAAATATTTTTTGGTTAATTACCTCAGAATGCTGGGAAAGGTGTGCTGCTACCTCATGTCTGCATTGCGCTGCCTCACACTGGTAATTAAGCTGATCAGTACTGGTACATCTACCCACCAATCAAAGCTGGATATAAGGGATATTTTGAGGAGACAAAGCATTAAACGGCATTGAATTAAGAGTTTGGGTAATCAAGATGGCACATGTTCTACTTGAAAAATAAGGCCAATCCTTCCAAAAGAGGGACAGCTGGCATGCTGAAAGTCAATCTTAACTACAAGAAATGTATTTCTTGCTTTAAGAGTCACAGTTGGGGCCTCTGTGCAGGCTTGTAGCTAATGAGTTGATAATGTCTCCTTCAGGAGAAGGGAAAAAGGCCACTACTCAAATTCACCTTGATTCCTCTTCATTTGGGATCCTGGCAAATCAAGGTTGGCTCTAATATTTTTATAATGACCAGTCTCGCCAATGGTGGACTCAGTGACAAGCACACCCAACCCAGCCTTAAATTAAACACAGCTTTGCAAGTCAAAAATTGGAGACTACACGTTAAGTTGTTCAACCGAAATTAGGAAAGGTACACGCCTTTACACAGCACGCATGTTTTCAGCACTGCAAATATCTTACTGTTTCTGCATACAGGACTAACCCTTCATATTGTGACATTCTTGAACACATCCAAGTTTAAACACTATTATTTTTAATGCACTGTTTTCTGTAGGGAATACCATAGCAAAGTAGATTTTGTATCATTAACAACAGAAAAAGAGATTTTCTGCTATCAGCACTGCCAAAAAAAATGCAGCCTCATGTATTTCTGTAAAGATAAGTATGAGAAATGTTCTCTGTATTTCGTAGGGAAAATAATATGCTACCCTGCCGAATCCACACAAATGTAAAAACAAGCACAAAGATGCAAAGCTAGTGACTCTCTTAATATTTTCCGGAAGCAGAATAATTTGGCCAGGGCACAAATGTGTGTGTGGCACTTAACGCTTACTTTACCTGCAGTTTGCCACAAGTATCTGTGGAAGCATGTATGCACATGCAAGTAGCCAATTTAGTGTCCAGACTTCACAGTGGACCAGTTACGTATTTCCAGTCATTTTGCTGTAGTCTCCAAACATAAAATGATTTAATTACTTGGTCGAAGTAGGCACACAATTAAGCATGTATGTTTTTATAAAACTGTCCCTTAACATCACCTAACTTGACAGTGCCTGGACTTATGCATAACTTACCATGCAAGATATATCTAGAAACAGACTGCTTCAGCCTACAGGGCCTAAAATGCAAACTGCAGCACAGCTTAAGAGTAGTAATCAGTATTAATTGCAGTATTCATGGGAGTTTTTTAAACATAAATCAAATTAATAGATTGCACAATTTCTAAATTATTGCTCCCAACAAACTTTACTGTAGATAAATAATTGCTTACACTGCTTTTTAAAGACACATTCATGCCAAGTCTGAGTTAGAAACCATCCTCAATCCTAAAAAAATAAGTAATTTTAGCATTTGCTGAATTTAACTGTTGTTTAATATAAAAATGCTACAAAAGTAATGTAAGCGTTAAGATGGCAAGCTGAGATCAGAGTCCAATTCTGACAGGCAAAGGTGATACAACTTGAAACACTGCTAGACCAATCATCTAATAAAAATGAACAATACAATCAAATAAATTATATGAGGTCATTAAAACTATTAAAGTCATTCATCAAACAGAAAACAGATCTTTTGATTTTCGGGGAAATACTAAGACTCCAAACATCCCTCTGCAATCTCTTTCATCATTTCAGTAATTTTCAACATGAGTCTGTCCTCGTCTGAGTCTGCCGTATGCCGCCTCCTGCTCCTCCCCCACTTCTCCTCTAATAGTGTTCAGAGAGAACTTCAAGATGTGGGCTAATGGAGCTGGCATGGGTTGGAGTTTAATATTGCATGTGCTTAACTTTTTGTGCAACTGACCAACATGACATGTCTAACTGTATAAATGGAAGTTTTATGGTGATAAGATCAGTAGTTACTGAGATATTTATGTGACATGCTGACAGATATAAAACTACAAAGCTTGCTTTTATGCCTTACATCCTCTAGAAAAAAAAATAAATACTAAGATGATGGGTCACTTTGAAGAGAATTTATTATCTAAATTACCTAATACCTGGCTAAGTTCTAATATGCAAGATGAGGTCTCAAAAATGCTATTAAAACTATGAACTTTAATTTCAGAGGATCTTAGTATTCTCTGCCAAATGGGGCAGAGTACAGCCAGTTTGCTTGTCTCTCTCTCTCTCTAGATCATGGTGCTGTCATCCAACCAAAAAGGAGAATGATGACAAAAACCAGAAAAAGGCACAAGATAATCTCTCTCCAGTCTTTACACTCTGTAGTTTCAGGTTTCTCAGGGAGATTCTCATCACTGCTGGGGTGGAGGAAGACTATCTGAGAGAAGAGAAGGTCAAGATTAAAGAAAATTTATTTGTGTGTGTGTGCACGCATATAATCTATATACACACACACATATATACGTATAATCTCTGGATGAAGTAGAGTGTCTTTTACATTTTGATCTGGGGAAAACCAACCTGAGAAATTCTTACAGAACAAGATGACAGCGTTTCCTGCTGCTAGAAAGCAGCTCCCCACAAGCTGTGCCCACAGCTGAAGTTAAAAGCCTGCTCTATTGCCTTCTCTATTTGATGTGAATGTTACTTCACGCACTGAGAAGGCAGGTAGCCACAGGAGTCAGTAAAAGAAGGGTGAACAGCCTGGTGGCAGCAAAGACGGGAGAAAAATAAAACCAAATACATTTAAAAAAAAAGAGTTAGAGACTTGTAGGGAAACATGAGTCCAGAAGAAAGCAAAACTTCACTTCAGGAGACACAAGTACCAGGCAGTGTGCAAAGAATACTGACCCTGAGAACAAGGTAACTCGGAGAACAAAAGAATCAGCAGAGTTGGGGAAAGTGCAAAATGTTCAGCTGTGCTGTTACTTTCCCATGAGGTCAGACCCTTCCATGCTAGAGAGGATGTTGAGTGCCCTTCATCCCCACGTGAGATACTCCCCCCACCAAATTTGTTATTGAGTGCATTTCCCACAGGAATGATGATAAGTATCACCAGTGCCAAGAAAACCAACTACCCCTTCAGCACCTCAACGATCCCCTATAATTAGCCCCTAGAACCCATCCACATCTACACCCCCTATGGCACTCAATCCTGCTGTTCCTCTCTTACCTCCCACATGCAGACTCCAGCAGGAAGGTACACACACACACACCCCAAACATCTACCACAAACGTCCATTCTTTGTGTATCCCCAGGCATGACAGTTAGAACAGTTAATCTTGGGTGAGAAGATGTTATTTATTTAGTTAATCCAGAACTTTTGTTTTCTAGTTGCTGATGAATGTCTCTGTTTTCTCCTTAAGACTTTCTGCCACAGCCTTCTTGATAGCAGGTATTTTATTTCTTTGGCCTGCTTCTGGTCTTGTCTGAAACATGTAGTGGGAAGGAATAAAAGCAGCAGTGGAATCCAAAGTGAGGTTTGGAATAAAGAAACAGAAGAGCATCGACTGTTCCTGTCCCCATAACAAGAGCACAGGACCACAATGACTGCGTGTGAACCAGCAGGACATATGAAGGTTCAGAAGATGTTGGGAGTGGGACACTTAGCCCAGGCTTTGCCATCTAGAATTACTATGTTTGGAAGAAAGTGCTGGATCTTTTTTTTGTGGGTCTAAACTTACAGATCTTGTTAGACATACAGTGTATACAGCATTTTTTTCATCAGTTTCTTTTATCTGCAACATTTAGGAGGTAAGACTGCATTATTCCCCCAGCTCTAAAGCACCTCTACTTGCTATTGGAAGAACAAAATGGGAATTCTCATAAGAATAGTTAGACCTTGTTTTAAAAATAACAGTGTCTAATGACACATCACCCTATAAATCACCCATCTCAAAATCTTTTTGAGAGAAATCAGTGGTATTGTCAAAGCTCTACAGAGATTTTTCTAGAACCATCATTTTAAGTTTATTTTGGATAGTGTTAGAGAGATTTTGTTGGTTGTGCCAACTGACCATGATGATTAATATATAATTAAGATTCTTGACAATTCCTCTTGTGTCAGCAGGAACATGTCAATTCCTTTGTCTTCAGCCGATGCACACACCCAGGGCTGATTGCTCAGATTATTGTTGGTGGCTCACATATGAGCTATCACCTAATGATTAGATAGAGCTGACAGAAATAAAATTCTAATAATTGCAAGACAACCTCATATTTTAATTCAGCCAAAAGTACTAAAAATATGGTTCAATAGTTGTTGGGTCACCGTATCACCAATCAAAACCCCAGAGTTGGTAGCTCTAGCTGCCTCTAAAAACAAGACATGTCATATTGAACTAAAACCTAATTTCACAACACAGATGAAGTAATAGAAAAAAAGTACCGATGTCATTGGAGATATGCTGCTGTAAATACATGACAGCAGAATCTGAGCATTAGCATTATCTATATGGCATACACTATATACGCTTTGGGTTAAACTGATATACTGAATTGGAAGGCAGCAAAAGAAGCAAACAACAAATCCCCAACTAAACAGAAACTATCTGGCCTTTTTCCCTCCTATCCAACATCTTTCCTGCTCATTGCACAGCCACAGTCTTGCATCTTTAAAAGTTTTGCAGTTTTGCCAGGCAACAGTCTATTATAGTATACGTAAATGTGATTTTGTTTAGGGGACATTAAGGATGCATGTGACAAAAGAGTAGCAGCATATCAGCCACGAATTAAAATCCGTTACTGTATTTTAGTTTATTGATCTACTGTAAGCTTCTCAGCATTGTCTAATTTAAATAAAACTTCAATTTGTAACAATACTATAAATAGAAGGCAATATTGATCAGAGTGCCACCAGCCTGCTGAACTTTTGTTATCACTGAAGCCTGACCAGTTAATGTTGAATGTTACAATTTATTACACTGCAAACTACAATACAACACAATAGCATTTAGATTTATAAACAAAGATATGCTGAACTACTGAAAGCAAGTTCAGTCAGCTCTGAACAAGAAGAGCATTCTGATTTACTGATACTCCACAGCACTATTTCCCTACCTGAGGCAATATTTCATTACCTCTCTGATATAAACACCTGTTAACTTTGCTGAAGATTGAAGAATTTGATTTCTTTTAGACTCTTTTAAACCCCATCAAAACATCTGATGTCCATCAGCAAAGATTCATCACTGCTGTGGTAGCTTTTTTGAGCTTTTGAGGAGCATTACCAGTTAAGATGGGCAAATGGTGTCCTGGGAGACACAGCCTTCGTAACAAATAGTAGCAGATACCAGACCCCTAATGTCACTTCTTTTCTTCCCCTCTTCCCTTTCACAGGAGTAAAACCTGCAGTAAATAGATGTGAAAACAGCGTATTTACAGGTAAATTCCACATTAGGGGCTGTTCTCAGGCAGTGAGCAATGAAACATTCTCTAGACAAAGAATATTTTATTACAGTTTTTCTGTAACTGAAGGTGCATTGTTTCAGGGAAATTACTGAACTGCCTTAAGTCAAGCTCAGTGTCCCTGCGCTCACCAGCCAGGAAAGCACTGGTGCTGCTTTTCAGGAGCTATGTCCTCACCTGTCATTCTAGGTGCAGAAGAGAAGGCTCCTCTTGCTCTCTTCCTCTTGAAAAGTAAGGCCACTGAGATAGCTTGCAAGACAGAAAAGCATCAAAGGAAACAGGTCTCTGAGTTTTGCCTCAGAACAGAGGAAAATCCACACTTCCCAACCGGGGCTTCTTTACCCTAGAGCTGTAAGTGTGATTTAAAAAGGAAAAAAAAAA
>VZTL01014735.1:0-18035 GCA_013400535.1 Scopus umbretta
TTAAAAAATTAATTTTTAATGTATTGTTCTAAAATTACAGAGCAGGAAAAAAAGTAGTTTTGTAAAACAGGCTATTAAATACTATTTATAAGTACAAAGTAAACCATCCAAAAGTAAAGCCAAAGCAAATTAAGGGTTAGGTTGGAAAAAACACCATTATGATGCCCTTTTTTAATTTAACACTTCAGTATTAATAAAAAAAAAAAGTTATGGAGCCCCCATCCAAAATTCTAAAGCTACCTTTTTTCCCCCATTTATACATGAGGATCACAGTCACTGTTCTGTCCAGTGATGTGCTTTCAGTCACTGGATAACCATGCTTCTATTTCTCACATACGGTTCCTGAGACCTTTGCAGCTGCAAGTGATACAACACATATCCTTTTCATTTTCTTTGATATATTTTTTATCACTAGAAGTCACCTGGGATTAGAACCCCTTTTTAAATGATCCATAATCAAAGGGTTAGCGATGTTGAAATGTAATATTTCAGATCTTCAACTGAACTAATGGTTAAGTTACAGAGCTCATAGAGTCCTCCAGAATGTGCCAGTTTATCACTTCAGTCATTGAAATGCAGCCTACCTCAAATCTTGTTGTAGTAGTTCCATCCTATTTGACCAAAAAACCAGTGAGGAATCATTTAAAACAATAGCTGATTTGAATCTTTACCAAATAAAATATTTTCATTTCAAGTTAGTTTTGCATAACTTATTGTCAGATTATTTTCCTTTTCATGTCCTGTGATTCTTGGTCATGGCTGGGACTAGTGAGATGCCAAAATGCTGCACATTTTCTTATAAGGTCCACAGAAAATATTAAGAAGTCCATAAGCTTTTACAGAATATTTAGACAAAGCATTTCAGTATTGTGTTTATCAAGTACCAGAATGATTGAGGTTCTCACATGATAGAGCTGAACCCCCCCAAAATGGATCAAATCAGAACTATCTAATTAGTTGCTGTTAATCTTTTAAAAGTAATATTGGAACAGACATATCTCTACTTGGTGAGATGTCTCTCTACGAGTAACTTCTGGATAGCAATAGAAACATGCGTTTAATTTTCTTAGCACTCTTTAAGAGAATTATACTTTTAATCAGCTTCCCTTTCCTTTCGTTTTGTCAAATACATGTCTTTGGATTTTTGTATAACCACAAAAGCTTTGCTGAAAATTGACTGCTATACGAATTGTATGTAGATCTATAAATATACGTAAATATGTGCATGTGTGTTTTACACATATGTGTGTATTTTGCTCTAATAGTATAGAGAACTCTTAAGGCTAAATAATATCTAATCCATGAGTTAAACGTTGGCAACTGCAACAGAAAGTGGTGTGGAAGGATAAGTATAATGTCATTGAACTTTTTATCTCATTTTTCTACTGCTAGTGTAGGTAGAGCGAAAGAGAGACAAGAAATAAGGAACAGACCAAAAGAGAAAAAGGAAAGAAATTATAAAATCTCTGTGATTTACCATAGTATACTGTGTAATCATTTATGACAGTAAAATCACAGAGGAAGTCTAAGCCAGAGCTATGGAATATATCCTCTGTATCCAATGCATCCATTGCTTTACCCATAGCAATGTCATTTAATAACATATAAAATATGGGGTTTAAACTAAGGCTTTCTGAATGTAAATATTCCATTCTCTTTTGCACTTACGTTAATAAAATCATCAGTATTACCAGTCAAAAGTGCTAACTCACTGGTGGATCTTGGTGGATATTTTATGACGACCTGAATAAAGGATCAATCACCAAATCCAGTAGGAAAGAAATTTTATAACTGCTCTTTACTGAATAGTTAAACATACGTAAGCCTAATATTTAAACATGGCAAGGACAGAACGATAGCAGTCTTCACATGAACATGGAAGTTGTTTTCTCACACTTGAGAATTGACAGCAGCCGTTCCTTTGGATCGTTTTTTGGAGATGACAGCTGGATTGCATTTTCCTCTTTTTTTCATTCTTCCCTTCATGTACCATTTTTCATTTCCCTTTTGCTTACTTTTCTGATAGCTGAGTGTGTATTGATACAATCACTACTTCACATATTAGTTTTTCAGTTGTGGAAAAAGTGTATATTACTGTTTATTTTTCCTGCATAGTCTGTGTTTAGCAGTCTTATAGTCAACAAAAATGTATGAAGATATACAGAGTTCCTTCCTAATTCCATGGAGATTAGAGGAAATTCCACTGGGAGCCATTTAGGAACCAACGGGATTTTCAAAAGCTTTTTATTAGCCTAGCTCCATTCACTTCAGTAGAGTCATTCCTGACTCCCAACTGCAAGAGGAAAACGATGCCAGTTGTCTAAAAGCTCGGTTCCTAAAAATTAGCATTCAGGTTATACGTGTAAGCTGTTGAACGTACTGCAACACAACCCCTTTATTTCATGGACTATAAAGCTTATGAAATACAGACATCCACAAGCTATGAAGCAAAGGCTCATAAAAATGCCATGAAATGTGTAATTATCCACTAGGATGAGTCTTCAAACTATTCCTGGAATGAATTGAACTTGGGGACGTAGTTGAAAAGCCAGCATCTTCACAGATCACATTGATAGTAGACAAAAATGAAAAGATACAGGAAATTCAGAATCAGCAGAGCTCTCTGAATTTAACAAAGTAACCAAATACACTCAAATAATTCCATGCAACTGCCTATGAGAAAAGTAGTTATCTCGAAACTTTCTGCTAGCTGAGTGCCAATGACTCCATAAACAATGGATTTAATTAAGGAAAATTACCCCTACCAAACATCTGATAATGGATACTTGTCACTTTCTAGCACTCCATAATTTCCTCCCTAAAGCTAACCAAAAATATTGCTTGGAGGATGTGAATGCATTACACAATGAACTGTAAAATGATTTTCTTTGTTCAGAAAGTAGATTTATTATCATACTATTTTCAAAAAGTAGAAGTTACTCGTGAAACTTTAATCTTTTCATACCACTAAGACACCTAGTTTTAGTATTTTTTTCATTACTATTCGATTACAGATTCAACAAAACTAGTAAAATGCAATTTTAATGATTTCAAACCCCTAACCCAATTTCTGTCTCTCTTCTCCTCCACTTATTTAAATGTTTTCCCTCTGTTCTGGTAACTGAATAGATCCCAAAGACATGACTGTCTAGAAATTTATCTTCTTTTATCTATTCTGTATAGACCTGTCTATCAGAATCTATCTTCACACTGTTATCTATTTCTAAATTTCTCTTGAAAATAAGGACTAGACAAATTTCTCTGACATCACATTATTCTGCTAACATTTCCCTTTAAATCTCGCACCTAGAAAATCTTTGGTTCAATTGGAAGGAGTGTATTAATGTCTCATAGAATTTTTTTACATAAAGTTTTCATGTCCTCTTCATAGTTTCAAAGCTGTTCCTGAAGGCTCATCTAGTTGAAGGCATATAAAGTACAATTGATAAAAGCTCTATAATACAACTCTGATTGCATCCAACCGAGAAAAACGAACAGACTTTTCAGCCTTTAACAAATGATGAGCCTTCTACAGCTAAGTAGCAGGTATTGGGTGCTCTGTTTTCTTTCATTGCAGCAATGAGCAACTCAGAATACCTGTATAAAGCACAAAGTTCAGAGTTATTTTTGAGTGTAACACAGTGAAATGTGCTGTAGGAACACCAGTTGGCTAGACAGGGTAAACTTTACTTCCTCACTAATGAGTTACATGAGTTGTCCCAGCAGAAAATCGAACAGTATTGAAAGTAATAGCTGAGCATACAGTCCAGTGTAAAATGACAAGTTTTCTGTGCACATACTTATTTGAGCAATATAGATGCCTTATAAATAAATACGGAATTCTCTATCTGTCCAAGTCCTCATACAGCTTGATCTCTAACGCAGAAGATTCTCCATGTGTAGAAATTAATTTTACTTAGACCACTGTTCTTATAAATATTCCCACCTGCATATTGTACCAGAGAGTCTCGCAACTACAGAAATGATGCACTAATGTAATTGTTTAATGCAGCCAAGTGCCAGCCTTACTGCCTTACCTCCACATTTTTTATCTCATTACCAGCAAGCCCTGCCAGCTGTTAAAGAAATATGGTTTTGATAGTACAGAAGATATTTTAGGGAGAGAGAAAGGAACTGATCTAAAATCCACTCAAATCAGAAAATACAAATTTATAGTTCTAATTAATCTAAACCAGGTAAAACAGGAACTCAAAAGCATAGCAAATTCTGCATATAACTCATGCTACCAATGCCTGACATTGAATTTGATTCAATGAGACGGATAAAACCTGAACAATACTTGGGGGAACACACACACAACCACATACATGCACAGGGACAGCCAATCTCAGTCTAAGTGCCCTCCCTTCAAAAGAAAGTGCATGCATCTCCTGGATTAAAGGCAATCACAGATGCAAAATAAGATAACCCAGCACATCATGTCACTCCAATTCCTGTCCAATGGAGCATAATCTGATTAGCAGTATTTTAAACTACATCCTGATTGGATTACTAATGAAGGCTGGCAATTCTGAGGAGTTTACCAATTGCTGACAGTTTCTGTGAAGCAGCTGGGCAACTACTTTTAAATTGAGAAAGACTGTAAAATATATTTACAGCTAAATGCCTTTCTACAAAGATGGGCCAGATGGTCCCATAGAAAATGGAAAATGAAGGAAGCATTAATGAATCATCCAAGAAACCAGAAATCTTTTAGTGGGTGGTTCAGTCCATTAAAAAGAAAAATCACCCAAAACCCAACACCACCCAACTCTTCATAAAGTGCTGTTTTGCTTACTGTAATTTAAATGCACTTATAGGCATATTGTATTTCTAAATAATCACAGTGAAGCATAATTTTGTAATACATGAAGTTTGCTTTTTCATGTTAATAGCATATTCCATTACCAGATGAGATTTATAGCTGATTCTTTTAAAGCATACTACAAAAAGTTTGAACTAGAACCTCTTTATGTTTAGCTTATGCAGAGGAATCCTTAGCGACAGGGAATTCTGAAAGGGAGGGACATTCTCAAATAGAGAAATGTTTCTAGAAAGAGTTCTGGACTTAGTGGAAGCACTTTCTAATGATAACTAGCAGTTCTGAGTTGCCACTGAGATAAAAGCAAAACAAGGCTCCAAAGTCCTTTTAAACTGAACGTCAGAGAGAGGTGTCTCTTGTGATTTCCTAGTCCATACTACTCAATAATGCACATTTGCTTTCTTAAAGGATCTTATTCCCCAGGACAGTTTTCAGGAACTAATCTCTGTGATACTTCACTATTGCACAACTAATTGTGGCTTGTTATTAATTTCTCCATTTAAAAATTTTTTTCCAACCTTTTGTTTTTTCTTTCTCTTCCAGGAAAAACATAATTTCTCTGTCAATTTGTTAAACTATCAATAAAATGTCTTTAAAAAAAGCTGTAGTACTATTCTATTGATTAAGAATTGCACAACTTTGAGAACAAGCTAATGAAATGAGCAATTAGCCTTGATAACACACTTACTATTACTGAAGCTCATGATACCTGCTTAAGTGCTAATGATCAAGCTCTATGCTGTTATTAAATATTTGGTAAAAATCAAACACAAAAAAATTTCTGTACTAGCAGATTACAGGACTGAAGAATATCACTTATAGAGTCAAAATTGAAGCTTATATGCTATTGAAATGATATGATTTTTAATGCCTGTTTGGGACACAGACTTAGTTTGAACTTGAAGTATGAAAGGCAAGTTGATCCGTTACTTTATATGTAGGGGAAAAGAAATTGGAGAGGTTTTATTTGTTCTTTTTTTCTATTTGATTATATGTCAAATGAACTACTCTTTCCTGACACATCTGTATGGCACCTTCTGATGAACATAGCCACATCTGAGACAAGGATTACTCAGCCCTGTTTAGCACTGGTTAGAGGAGTAGTGCCATTTTGTGCCACAACTGCCATCTCCACCAGTCTGGAAAACGTATGTTGAACAATAGTTCAATGTTCATTTTAAATAACCACAAATTCACTCTTTGGCGATCTTCCTTCCACTGGCAGCTGTTTGCTGCCAAATGGAAATACTATTTTTTAAATGTGTGTTAGATCAACCAGTTAATTGTAGGAACAGAATAAGAGCTGAATACCACATTAGCTTCACTATTTTTATTCCAATTATAGATACATATTTTGGAATGTGGACTACACATTCTTAATAGAAGATATTTGTCTCACTCTTTTTAGGGTATTTATGTTTTGATATATAACTTAAAATTTTCTTGCAGACTCCACTGTGCCCTTTACATTTTATCTTCAATATAATGCCGTTATTTATTAAATATATTTTTCTTCAATAGTGCTTAAAAAACTGATATTCATCTCTAAAAAAAAGAATATTGTTATAGATGAAGAAATGGAAAAAACACAGTAGTTAAGATTATTTAGGAACTGAGTTGATGAGAAATTGTCTTGAGACACTGTTAAAATGAAAAATGGAACCTTGCTAACGATGGAAAGATATTTTTTTTTCAGGATTGATAGGAACCACATGATGAATCCCTCAGAAGGTGGAGATTGCAAAAGTTCATCTTTATCAATAAGGTGAGCTTAATCTGTAGTCAATATTCCGCATGCATTGATTCCATCTATATTACGGAAAACCAACATTCACACTCCATATTTTGAACATATTTCTGAATTGACTTAGCCTTGGAATATTTTCAAGATTATTTTTATTATATTCATTTTTTTCTCCAAGTTGTTTATGTTTTTCTTTCTCTTGAGTTGCCAGCCATCATCTCGAGAGTCTAGATTTGCTACTTGAAATATGCAGCATATGAAATGTGAAAACAGGACATGTCATATTGCATCCTAATTAGAAATTGTGAATACTGGAGAAAAACAACCTATGCATGATCATTTATTTGAATTTTGAAATTAACTTAGACTGATTGTATCCTTTGTGCTCCCTTTCCATTAATATTCCAGCAAATGAATTCACTAGCAGGTATAAGTGCTTAAACAGCTAAGTTTAAGTGAGTGTTGCTGAGACTTACACAAAGCAAAATTAAAACTTAAGTTGACAGCCTCTGAATTTTTTTCCCAGTCATGGGTCTGGAGCATCATGGTAGAGCCTTTCTGCCTCAGGTGACACCCAAGTTGCCACTAAGTGAGATCTCATCCCGAGGTTGGACAAGGCAGCTGCCAGGGCTGAGGCAGCACAATTTATTTTGATGTCTTTGGGGCTGCAACTCCTATTGCTAATGCACAGAACAATTTGGCCTCTATGTTTTAACTCAGGATGCAATCTATATCGGACTATAAATGGTCTCCTTGAAGCTGAACTAGAGACTCTCTTCTGCAGCCATTAAACGAGTTATGTTTGTGACAGCCAGCCAAAGGAGTTTTTGGCATTTCTGAAATTCTTGTTCATGATAGTGGGGCAAGGGGACTGCTTGGTGCTTCCTTCATCAGGAGGTTAAAGATGCTTGTATGACTTCTACTGGATCCGGAGAATAAAGTGCCACAGAACTCCATGGAGCCTGCAGGTTTTCTCTACTGATGAGGAAAAGGATTGCTCTGAGGAAGGTCTAGATTTTAACTTTGGGGCCAACAGCAGCCTAGAGCCTGCCAGCTCGTCTGGGAGGAAGCCTGTAAGCCAGCTTACCACAAGAAGCCAAACTTTGTGTGGGTTAGTGCTACCCTGGGTTAGCGTTCCTTTTCTTTTCCTTGCTTTCTCCCTGCCTTTTAAACTAGTGCTTAGCTTCTAGCACTGTATATTCTGCTTTGCAAAAGTCTTAAGATGTTTACCTTAAGACTGCTCCTGCCTTAAAATGCAGAATAAACATAGCTTCCATTTAGGTTAAGAAGAGCATTACCTCCGTGACTTCAGGAAAATTGGGTTTGATGAAATTCTAACTTTTTTTTTTTAATTAGGAATGGAACAAATATATAATTCATTGATATATGTTAAAGTATATAATTCAAATGAGTATAGCATATTTCTGAGAGCAAATGACAAGTGTAGTCATTCAGATTTCAATAAAAATACATTTATTACCTGTAATTAGTCTACTTCCATCATTGTTGGATGCATTAAAAATGTCCTTTATTTTAAAGCAAGTTATTATTCATTCAAATTCAAAGGGAATTAAGCAGCAAACAATATCTAGTGTGATTTGTCTCATAATTAATACACTAATTCATTGTGAAATACAGCTATATTGCCCATTATTTTTAACTAAAGCATAACACACTGAATTTTAAAGGCATCGGGCTATTACCCTGAACAAAATATTTCTAGCAGATAGAAATGACATTTAGCTTTGGCAGTATAAGTACATGCCCTGGGTAAATAAAGAAAACAATTTTTGAACAAAACTGAACGTTTATTTGAGCACAGAAAATCATAAATACATTTCATACCCAACAAGCCCCAAACTATTCTTACTGCACTTAGGTAAAGGGTATGGATGCATAAAGAAAATTCATCTCAACAAGATGCTTTCAGGCACAGTGAAATCTTGCCTCTTGTCTTAACCCAGTGCTTGCCCTCCTTTCCCAGTGGAATTTTTTTTTGTAATACCAGTGCACTTCTGAGCTTATGTTGTTATTGCTTTGCTTTTAGTTCGCTCGCCCCATTTTTTTTTTCCTTGCTTTTCTTTCCTGTTTCTGCCTCATATGTTTTTTTCTCAATCACACGTCCCTTCTCCTTTACTTTCCGTTCCAGTCAAATCTTTCCTCACTTTCACGTTACTTCCTCTGCGGGATTTACTCCTGTCTCTGCTTTCTGCTCAGAGTCCCTGTGCCAACACCTCATCTAGCACGGCGGCACGGGGATGGGGCTGAACAGCCAGGCAGTGACGGGTTCCCAGGCACCGCCAGTGCCACCTGGGTCACCGGTACTGCAAGCCCTTTTGCTCCTCCACCACTGCCTTTTCCTACCTGCAGTTTCTTTGCCATTAATACCTGACTTTATTCCTCCCCTGTCCTGTCCGCTCTCCAAACACTGCGCTTGCACACCTCATAGTATTAGAGAGGGCAGAAATCCTTCAGGCAGGTATGGCCTGGCAGTGCTAGAGCTGGAGCTACAACTGCCATGGGCCTGACCTTCGGAGAATACAGGCTCTCCGGCCTGGGAAGTGGCCCCTGCAGCTCCTTCTGTTTAGCACAATTATACCTATGAGAAACAATTTTACCTGGGGAATTTTCTGCAAAGAATTTGCACAGAAGTATGCATAAGAACTTTCTTTTTTTTAAAAAAAAAACAACAACAAAACTGTAGTATCTTTCCTAGAGTTTTAAATATCTGAAAGTCTAGCAGCTATCACTCTCTAGCACAACAAATTCCCGTTACCCTCCTTTTTCCTCTATGTACACAAGGTAATGTCATTTTGTGCGGAGAACTCCTCCAGTCTCTTTAGAGCTTGAAAACGTGCATTTAAAAAGCACTTACAATAAAATAGGAGGTTACCATTCTGTATCACATTTAAAAGGTTGAGGAAGGAAAAATGCAGAACGAGGATTAAATTCTGCATTAGCAGTTGAATGCTGTGAGCTGCATTTATCAGAGGTTGAGAGACAGGCATTTGGGCTTTCCTTCATTTTGAATTACAGAGCACCCGTGCCTTCTCTGTCTCTTGCACACTTTATTGTAAAGCTGTAAAAGAAAGTTATAAAAAAATGTCCAAAAGATAATAAATTGAAGTATGACACTTATACGTCACCTGGGCAGTACAATATATATAGGTATTGCCAGTTACAATGTTTACAAATGCAATATTCTTGCATCCAGCACTGTAATGAGGTTGCCACTTGTGGAATAAAGCAGAATACACAACAGGGGAGATTCCTGCCACAGCCTATCTCAGACACCTTCCATACTTTTTGAAATGGTAAGATTACACAATCTGCAACTTTAAATCTTTTGAGAAGAAAGAATCATGACTGACTTCCCCATTTTCAAACTGATTAAAAATTAACATGCTCCTCATGCATTCTCTGGTCACTACAGCTTTATTTGAATAATTGACCTTACCTGGCTTTGAGCACAGACAAAAAGACACAGGTCTTCAAACAACAAAGTTCCTTAGTATCTATAAATAAAAACAATAAAAATAATATTAAAATCCTCAGGGCCAGGCAGTTTCCAGAATAAACAATGTTGCATTAAGGTGTTTGCATTTACATAAGGCTGTCATTCATATTTATTCCAGGTCCATGGGACTGGAATCTCTTGCAGTTGGTTGGCCACTTATCGCCCAAGGTGATAAGGCAGTTCTCAACAGAAAGGTGACCCTAGAAAAGACCACTGACATCCCGACTCATCTTAGCAGAAGGGACTGAGGCTCTGTGGCACTGCCTTGTTACCCACTGACACAGACAAGCTAAAGGGGTAAGTTATTTCCACCAATTGTCCTGCAGCACTGCTACAAAGAGAGGCCTGGAGACTTCAGAGGTATTGATTCAGCTCTGCCAAGGGGAAAAAAATGCAAAAAAAATCTGCAGGTCTGGGTAACTTTTTCACTAAAATGAGTAATACATTATCAGTCTCCTTAATCTGTGCATTACCACCTGAGTGAGGCAGGCTCAGCAGCGCAAAATGCCTCATCCCTCTAGAATGGCAGCAAACAGCCACACTACTATGCTCTGCCCACTGCCAACACAGGTATTTTTAATCTGCAGTTTATTTCTGTCTGTCAAAGGTGAAAAGCATTAAGCAATTAATTATTTGAAGTGATTTAAGAGACAGATGGAAGCCAGGGAGACTTCAAAAAGTAGCCGATTATTATTAATTCATGTGGTATTCATTAGTGTGTCATTAATGATGCTACTTTCATTTGATATTTGATATAGAATGCGATAGTCTTGGAATTTGTCTGTAATTTAACGACTGCTTAAGACTATTTACTGAAGCCTGAGACTAGTACAGGAGATTTGATGCTATCATTTAACACTTCACATGCTATCAGGAGTATTCTGCACCAGAGTACTCTTCCTCAGCACACATGGACAAATCCAGACTCCAGCTATGACCTGACAAATTGTCTCCCTCCCCAGTCCAACAGTACTACCAAATGCAACACCACTAACCAAAGAGTCTTCCTATAAAATTTAGATCAGGGAACACCCTTCTGTTCCAGTCCATAAAACTTCTGGATGCTGACATCTAACACGTCAACAAATTCCCTGGGCAAGCAAATGGTGATCCCAAGAGGACCCTTCACTGCAGATGTCTATGATAAAGGTACTATTAGCTTACTGCACTATACACTGTCAGCATGAACTTTGCATCTCAGGATTTGGTGAGATTTTTATGCATCCTTTACATGTTGGAGCCATTTTAACGATTCACTTCTTCACAGTCCCACAGGCATATGCTTACTGTATAAACTACATTCCCCTTCCTACCAATATATTCTGTTTAATAGAATTAAAGTTCATATACTCACTAATAGAAACCAGATTTTTGAATCTCAAGAGAATATACAGTACAGTTCCTCGCAGAGTCTTAAAGATTAAAGAAGCACAGCTCTATTTTAAAATGAAAGAGCACTGAAGATAATTTCCTGCTCTCAGGTCTGATCCTGTGAAATGCACTGTATCCAAACACAAGTATCACTTGAAAGCTCTTAGTACCTCCCAGTAACCGGTTATTATTAATTTGTCTAAACAGATAACTCTGCAATCAGCACCCAAAATATGTCTATAGAGAGTACCTGTTGTCCATGAAGCTTGCCTGTCCACAGGGCTTCTTGGACCACTTGACTCTCTAGCTGACCTTTAAGACATTTCAATCTTTACACAAAGGCTCTGTGGTTGGGCTACGCTGGGCTTGCCTTTTTAAATTCTCCATCCCTCAGGTTAGCTACATAGGAGAGTATTAGCCACTGATAAACACGCTATTGTGGTTCCCCTGCCATAGACTAGGCTCAGCAGTCCCCCTAAAGATAATCAAGTCAAAAGATGGATAAAGAGCTCCTGTGTGATAAAAGGACACGCTGTTACACATTGTGCGTGCAGTTCACAATTTGAAATATACACATACTTTATTTTCCCTGGGAAGGTGGCAAAAATTGAATTAAAAACACTATCTAAGAGACAAGTGCTGCATTATGTCAGAGTAGGATCATTTAAAAATAATGAGCCTCTTAATTTTCAAAGACTCCAAATAAGCTCAGAAATGTTCCCTTAATGTAACACGGTCCTATCCTTGCCAAAGAAGTCACAAAGATGTCTGCATATGTCTCCCACACAGCCTCACTAAAGTGAAAAAGTCTCTTCAGAGTCTCTCCAATTTCCCAGTTGATCATGAAGAAGTACTCAAGTTCAGAAAGAGTCTCCATTCCTGTTGTAGTTCTAGCTTATCAAAAATCAGAAGTACCTGGTAATTGCACAAGTCCATTACCTGCCAATTTAAAATATTTAGGCAAATGGCAAATCTTCAACACCATGTTTCTTCTGGAATACAGTAATACTGTCACCAGTCAAGCTGTGTGAAAAGTTTTCAGATTTTTTTTTTTTTTGAATAGCTGATTGCTCATTAGTGAAATGACAGGATCAACAAAAGCTTTGACAAAAAATATTTCAGGTCCAAAATGGAGTTTCTGAGTTGGGAGTATTATTAGAATGAGACCTACCAAGCACATACATAAGTCTGGGCAGTTGGGGAAAGTTTACATTCAAATCAAAATGAGCAAAAATGATTTATGGAAGTAAAATAAGCAGTCTCTTGTTTGAATCTATTGGATCTTTTAGGATACAAGTGTCTTCCAGCTGAGAACTTTCTGGAGTAACTTCAAAATCTTAAGATCAAACATGTTTTTCTTCTATATGTTCCAAATAGTTTAAGAGAAAATATTTTTTCCACCTCCAATCATTAAGTGAAATACTTAACAGAAATATGATACAGCATGAACAAAATCATCGGTACTTTCCTTATTCAAACTTCTTTTCACTGCCATTCTCATAGGTCACAGAACTGTATCAATGAAGCACCTGATACTGCTCCCAAAGTTCTTGCTATTGAATTTTAACTAGGACACAGCTAAGTAGTGGGGGGAAGAAAGCAGTGAAATGGGAGCAGAAATAGAAGATAGGCAGCAACTGTAATAGAGATAAGAATAGATGGTCATAGGCTAACATTGTGCATAATTTAATGGCTTTCTTGAAATGCTGAATTCCTTTTGGGGCAGATCAAGTATCTGCATAATAACTTTCTGTGATGTTGGAAGCGACAAGCACCTTAAAATATGTATGGAATATTAGAAGAATGAAGAAAAAAGTGTAAAAAACGCCAGCCTGCTTACTATGCCCCAGTAGTTTTTCTCTTATTTCAAGCAGACTGTATCTGACTGAATTCTTACTGTCTGAAGGCAAAAGGAATGGTCCCGCCTTGCCCACATTTCACTTTTAGTACCACTAGATCTAGGTAGCCTAAATCTTAAGGCTTCACAAACATTTCAGATTGTACATATTACCTGTGGTACAGTTCATAAAGCAAAAAAAAATCACTTGCAGTGTGCTAAAGCATTTCAGATTTTTTCCATGACACAAATATGGCGTACTACTTAACCAAGATTAAGGACAGAGCATGTAGCTATGTGTTCACTCATCAGGCTTGCTGTTCCAAATGCTTGCCTTACTTACATAAACTTTTTTTTTCCTTGAAATAGTTAATATTTGATAGCTTCCTCCTATGAATAAATCACTAGACTGTAGCTATAAAATGGTATGGTACAAAATCTAACTCTCAAGGCAGATGAGCACCTACAACATTCTGTCCAGCAGATTATAAGGCTTTAAAAGATAAGGCGTCAATCAATTCTGGATCAGTCTTTCAGACATAGTTCAAGTCATGTCTGTTCCCCTTATATTCCCTCTTAAATTGCATTGCATGGACTGCACATCACAAGGACACGCAGTTTGGTAAGTGTTCAAAAACTGGCATGGCGAGTGCTCTGGGAACAGGCAAAGGAAATTTTTTAGGCCTTAGGGTATAGCCAAAATTGTGAAGTGGGACCTAAATCTGATGAAAGACCAAATAGTATGTCTACATGTGGTTTTCTAACTGGTTTTTGGATAAGAGGGAGTCACATGCTTCAAAACAGACACATGCTTAAGTACTGCAGAATATAGGCCTTCGATAGTTCCACACTTACGCTCTCTCCACACAAATTGGCACTGCTTTTGCATTCACCTCTCTCTCCTCTATCACACATTACTATTCAGGGTCATGGTTTGGTCTTTCATCCTCATTACTTTTCTTATTTTCTTTGGGATATCTTTTAGAGATCCTTATATAGCCCCAAAGCATATTAACGTGATATAAAGCCGCCTGTAATAACTACAGACTATCTAGTCATCCTATTTCATTTCCAGAATGGTAAAATGGAAGGAAGCCCAACTTGTACCACATGTTAACAGTTCGAAAATAAAAAGCTTGTAGTTTTGTCTGCTGGAAGTATCTTTCCATAGGTATTTTTGGCACTTTAAGCACTCTAAGTTCATTATTATTTAGTGTTGTATCACAAATTAGCATGGGGGGTGCTCAACAGGTACCTACACAAAGAGATACTTGGGATTTTATATCACTAAATGAAGCCTATTTAATAGGAATTAAAATATGATCTCTTGTAGCATACTAAGTACTAAAATAGTCTTTACTGCGATTACATCTGGTCACCTTCAGTTTTAACACTGCATTAACAAGACAAGCAGTGATCTAAAGTCCAATTAGATGCCAAGTTATTCCACTCATTAAGTTTGAATGAAGTAGCACACTGTTCTCCTAAAAAAGAGACTGCAGCAGAGTTGTTGTAAAGTTGGTGAATAGCTCTTTAGCATTAGCAGAAATGGCTGGAAATCCAAAATTGTAACTTAAAGCTTTTGAAAACATCAGAAGGAACAAAGTAAGCGGAAGTGTGTTGCACAAGTACATATGCAAATTCCACCTAAAGTATTTCTGCTTTCCAATTATGTGAAATGCTTAACAGCAGAAACTGTTAATTAGGAGACAAATGTTTACTTTACCCTCAGAAGTGGATTCCCTCCTCTGCAACCTGGCAAGTCATACTTTAATGTGAAAGCACATGGGGGATTATTCTGTGAACTGCATGCACTGAGTTTTCTTTTCTCTTCACCCCTCACCATGCCCCCGCTTTCCCCTTGCAGTGTAATATACTTCTTTGTTCAAATTCAGGATTAAGAATGTGATTTCACACCAATTTAATAACAAAGTCGTCCATGGTATCAGTGGAGTTATGTCAGAGCGCAGAGGTAAAATCAAAATCTGTCCTTTTTTTCTGAGCCCATATAGTATTAGCCTTTATGTTGCCTTTGCATAGAGCAATCAGGTTGTCAATGGGTACTTTATTGCAAAGCAGATGGGTAATAAAACTGTTCACAATATCTCTCTGGCAACTTCACATTTCTCTTTGGGAAAAGAAATTCTTTTAATCTGCCACTTCAAACTTGGGAGGGAAGCTCTTTCTCAGTTTCAGGTTTACAGGACCATATTTATCTCCTGGGGCTTTTCAGTTCCCAGTATTCCTGCAGAATTATGGGTGGGAAGAATGCTAGTAGTGGAGTTTCATCTAAAAAAAATGGACCTTACTGTGTTGATGGATGAATTTTAAACTTTTAACTTTCAGTTCTGGTTTTATATTGCCTAAGAGGGAATACCATTTTGGAGATAACACAAATCTTCCTGCCCTTAGTCTTTTAGGTTCCCATCATTCATACACATAGTCTTCCTGCATGCTGTAATATTTCAGTCTTATGGAAGAAATACTAAAGGGAAATGCTCCCCCCCCACTTTTTAAAAAAAAAAAAATTTAACAAAGATCTTAATATTTAAAAAAAATAATAAATCAAGTAACAAGTGATAGGGTGAGATGAAACGGACTCAAGTTGTACGAGGAGAGATTTAGACTGGATATTAGGAAAAATTTCTTCATGGAAAGGGTTGTCAAACATTGGAACAGGCTGCCCAGGGAGGTGGTAGAGTCCCCATCCCTGGAGGTGTTCAAAAAACGTCTAGATGTGGTACTTTGGGAAATGGTTTAGTGGTGGACTTGGTAGTGTCAGATTAACTGTTGGACTCGATGATCTTAAGGGTTTTTCCCAACTGAAATGATTCTACGACCAAATTTTACCAGGATCTGCTTTTTTCCTGAGATTTTTGTTTTTCCCTGCATGTTTCTGAAACCCCCTTCCTTTTTGCAAAGCAGCGCTCTGACTTCTTGTCTCAGCCTGTGGGTGATGGTGAGCCCAGGAGGTGACAAGCACTGAGAGGGGTTGCATGAGCCTTCAGGCGTAGGAAAGGGAACAGGCCCCTGGCCCTAGCAAACCAAACACCGCCAATGAGAATGGGCTCTTGACAAAATCGTCAATGCTCTTAAGGAAAGAGAAGTCCTCCCTTTTCACCTTTGAGCTTGGAAGGGAAGAAAGGAAACACATCTAGAGAGACACTAGAGGGCAAGCAGCCCCAGGGAGCTGCTCAGACAGCCCATGAGGAAGGTGATACTAGCACCAAAGTTAGGTTGCTTGCCATAGCATTTATAAAGTTTCATGACAAATGTTAGTGGAATGCTGGCTTTGCTGTAATGCCTTTGACTGCTTGGTCTCACAAACAGTCTAAATGTTTTGAGGTTTATTACAAGACACTTACATGTTAAACAACTAGGATAAAGATGTGTGCTTTTTCCATCATTAGAATTACTAGGAATTTCCACAAGAATGTTTCTGGTTTAGTGTACATCTTCTGTTTAGCAGCTCTTACTAACACTAAAAATGTGTGCTATAAATAGGTGTGCACAATATACTAGGAATTTTTCCAGCTTTGATGCATCCTTTCATCACTTTCTGCAATTATATATTTTCCAAATATTTTCTGTGTGTTCTAAACAAAAAATATCTACTGCTTACCTGAATAGTATACAATGTTTCATGCATTATGGACAAATCCTTAGCTGTT
Organism: Scopus umbretta; assembly: GCA_013400535.1. Classification (NCBI taxonomy): domain Eukaryota; kingdom Metazoa; phylum Chordata; class Aves; order Pelecaniformes; family Scopidae; genus Scopus; species Scopus umbretta. Next base: position 16,963 of record VZTL01014735.1, read on the forward strand.
ACAACTGACATATCCCCATCCACAAAAATGGAGTTATGATAATTTACAACAGCTTAAGATGAGACAATGAATTTTAGATCTATGCCTAAATTTTAGGTGTAGATGATATAAGTAGTTTTACATTAAATTTTTTGTATCTTCTGTATGCAGGACTCTCAAATTATACAGGAAGCTTTGGAATGGGATGGACACTTAAAGAACAATTTTATTTGCGATTTACTGATTGAGAATCTGGCTGTTATTTGCCTGGCTATTTATATAGAACCTGAAGGGAAAGTGAGTTTGCTTTTGGAGAGCTGAAACATCTCTGCAAATACTTCCCCTAAAAAGGACTGGTTTAATTTTGAAAGACAAGTAATTTCACTTTTTTCATTACCCACACCTGAATATATGGGTTAGGGATACTCATAAAGTCCAAAGTCAACATCCTGATCCTGCCTAGACAAGGAAAATTTGAACAGATTGGTACCACCCACTTGAACAGATGTTTACAGCAACTTGCTATTGTGTGGGCCTTAAGATGCAGACAGACCAGCTCTACTTCAAGATTTTGTAAGGAAGTCAAAGTTACAGCTGTTACTTTGAGATCTCTTTGGTTCTTTTATAATCTTTCTAAGCTGTTTCAGCAGTCATTCCTTATAAAATCAGGTAATTCCTTGTTTTCAAAGCACTCCTGGCTACGTTGGAGTAAAAGTTTCCAATTTTAACCCTATTCTGTGGTATCTTATGTGGTTTATTTCCTGGAAACACGCTGCAGACAGCTGACAGGCTTGCTGGGTAGGATTCTGGGGAATATGATAATTTTCATTGACTTGTACCAAGAATTCTTAAGTTCAAAGTGGCAATATAATTTCCTCTGCTAATACTGCATCTGCATGTACTAACAGGGTATTTTATAGGACACGAACAGATGAACAGGTCAGGCAGGTTTAGGGTAATGAAAAACAAGTTGTTCTAGTAAGTGACCTATCTTTGCCTGAAGGGTTTAACTCTCTGATAATAAATTCAGACTTTCAATGGTTCTTGTGATTCTGTGAGAGAGGCTTTTTTGTCATTTATGATAAATTTGTCTT